>JAJIBD010012498.1:0-50270 GCA_021461705.1 Cryptotis parvus
AAAGCCTCAAACCATTCTTCAGGTCATGGAATTGAGGTCAATAATTGCTACTAGTTTTTGCATAACAAATAAAACATGGGTAGCTTGCCAGGCTCTGCCATGTAGGTGGTATACTATCAGTAGAAGGCTCTCATCTCAAGCATTTACTGATGAAACTTATAGGGGAAAGATCAGGTTTTTCACTTGGATGGACCTCTGAAGAACTATGGAGTCTGGATGCTGAGAATGACTAACTGTGTGGGTTGCTCTGGCTTCCTCACTAGGCTCACTGGGATAACGGGCATCAGCTATAACCTGTCTATAACTGTATACAGTATGTAAATGTGAAAGATCCTGGGAAGGACCTTATCCTAAAATCAGTATTATCTAAGAATGTCACGTGGCCACAGAGTGGCTGTGCGCCCATGGAGCTGTGGGTCTGGCATGGGTCTGTCTTCCAGGGTAACTGGCATGGAGATGGAGGAAAGGGCAGAGCCCAAATCTCCTCTCTGAGTCTGGCCAGTGTGGTCCCTCCCCCCGCACGTGTGAGTGAACCCTTGGAGCAATGTTGGGCTCGGCCAGCCCCTTATGGGAGGTCAGCTCCATGGATTGCTTCCCACGTGGGGCTGGCCGAGCAGCGCAGCTGTGGGTCTGGAGTGGATGGGTCTGGAACTCTTCTGGGGTTGCAAGGGAACTGTGGGTCTGGCGTGGGTGGGTCTCTCTTCCGGGAAAGTTGGCATGGAGGTGGAGGAAAGGGCAGAGCCCAAATCTCTGCTCCGAGTCCGGCCAGCGTGGTCCCCTCCCCCACGTGTGAGTGAACCCTTGGAGCAATGTTGGATTCGACCAGGGGCTGGCCCAGCCCCTTACTGGGAGGTCAGCTCCATGGATTGCTTCCATGTCTGAGTTACATTTCTTTAACGCCACTTAAATTGTCATTCACTTTATGATTACATTACTAAGAGGCTAAGAAGGTTTTAAAAAGAGCCACATACCTTTTTTGTTACATCAAACAGAGTCTTCAGTATCTTGTGGGGTACAGATGCAATTTTTAGCTAAAAACTTTAAATAGTTACTCATATGGGAAAGTATTTTATTGTATATCTTTAAGAACTGTTAAGTGATTTCTTTTCTCAAAGGTACATAAACACACACTCACACAAAACTATTTCCTCCGTGACTGAGTCTTAGAGATTCCAAGATGTTTTTGATGCCAGATTTTTTAACCCAGAAGTTTTCCGGCTGAATAAAACCCCCATGAAAGTAAAGGTTACAATAAAAATGCTGGCAAAGTCTATGCCAAGGCAACATTTGTGAGTGCAGTTTTATTAAAACAATAAACAATGTTTCAATGTTTGTTCAAGTGCAAGTTAATGTAAAAACAACAGGAGAAGGGCCCCTTCCTGAATATGATATAATGTCTACTGTCTCTCTCTTTCTCTCTCTCTTTCTCTCTCAAATTACCTGATTCAGCCTGTTCTTGAGTTTGCTGGGTCAAACATGCAATTATTGGTTTAAAAGTTACCTTTGCCCCCTAGGTACTAATAAAAAGGCCAATAAAACACCAGGAGAGGGAGTTCACCTCTGCATGCATAAAGTGAACACTAACTGCATATGCCCATCAGAGTTCTGGGTAATGGGCCTGGAATCTGAGTTTCTATCACTATCACTATCACTATCACTATCACTATCACTATCACTATCACTACCATCGCTATCACTATCACTATCACTATTCTCCTGTTGATCATCTATTTGCTAGAGTGGGCACCAGTAATATCGCCATATGTCCTGTCTCATGCTAGTAGAGCCCAAGGGCATCTATTCGCTCAAGGAACATAAAGAGCCTCAAACCATTATATTAGGTCATGGGAATGAACTGATATAATTGTTACTGGTATTTGGCATATCAAATAAAACAGGGAAGCTTGCCAGACTTGCCATGCAGGTGGCATACCCTTGTAGTGACCTCTAAATATAGCATTTATAGATGAACCACGTGGCCATGCGAGACAGGCTGTGATAGGCTGTCGCTGGGTGGAGATCTGACGAGAGGGAAGTCTGGATGTGGAAAATGGCTGCCCGATGGAGTGGGGGGTCATCTGGCTTGTTGTGTGGCTCTGCTGGGGTGGCGGACCAGGGCTAGAACCCACCATCCCTCCCGGGCACCTCATGAGCAGCTGGGCACAGGGAGAGCAAGTAGCAGCTCTGCCTCATGTCTGTAAGTCTTTGGTTCAGCATACCTGGGCCGGATTGAAAAAAAAAAAAACTGCTGCAGGGTGGAACTCGATGAGAAGGGCTGTGATAGGCTGTCGCTGGGTGGAGATCTGACGAGAGGGAAGTCTGGATGTGGAAAATGGTGGCCCGATAGAGTGGAGGGGTCATCTGGCTTGTTGTGCTGCTCTGCTGGGGTGGCGGGTCAGGGTTAGAACCTGCCATCCTTCCCGGGTGCCTCATGAGCGGCTGGGCACAGGGAGAGCAAGTAGCAGCTCTGCCCCATGTCTGTAAGTCTCTGGTTCAGCATACCTGGGCCGGACTGGAAAAAAAAATTTTTTTTTCTGAGTTTCTAATTCCCTAATAGATTTTGTACATACTTCTTTGCTAGATGATTATCTAGAAATTATGTTTTTTATTGCCAAGTAATGCAATAAGGTCTATATAATACCTTATAGGGTATGTATTACCCTATAAGATAATACATTGAGCATGCTTAGCAGGCAGATGGAAGAAAGTAGTAGGTCAGAAGGCCCCTTCCAGAATTACCCAGATTAGGCAGAGCTGGCTAAAACTTCCCATCCAATATTTATAGAATTTAGAGTGTTAGTGGTTCTAGGTAGTGTGGGTGTGTGGGGAAAATTATCATGTTCTCCACCTTCTTCCCAGTGTGAAGTATTTCCTTACATGGTGTGTTTGCATGGAAATCTAGTAAAGGGGATTACAGTACTTTACAAAGAAATAACATAAGAAATCAATGCAATGAAGTCATACTGAAATATAAAAGAAAATAAGATCAACTGTGATAAAATGCCCCCTCCTCTAAGGACAGAAAAAGTGCCATACAGCAGATGTTTAAATGACATTAGCATATGGAACAGCACAACTTCGTTTTCAAAGTGTCTTTAATTTATAGAAAGTTACTGAAAATATTAAAAAGGAATAGGATGTTTGAAAAGCATTGCTGTGCTGGAGGCTAAAGGGCAGGGAATTGGTGAGAAATTTTCCATTGCCCAGAGACCTGTCTGAACTCACCAGAACGAATGAATCCAAATTTGTTCTGCAAATTAAATTATAATGGGAGGCTCTGTGCTTACATCTTCCAGCTACCAAGTCTTATCAGTTTACAATAGACATTCTGAAGCCAAAATGAAGATTAGAATCACCTGGGGATGAGGAGGTAGTTAAGAAGCACCATGACCGGTACTTACCGCTAAACTATTCAATAGAACTTTTCTCGGGGTGATGGTGGTAGAGGTTGAGGTACATTGATATATATATTTAAAAAATTCCTTGTTGATTCAAGGGCACAACTGAGGTGTGGACTAGTGACTTAGAAGGACCCACTGAGCTCCGAAAATATTGACCTTTCAGCTGAAGAAAAAAGTCCAGATGCTTGTGGTAGGACATTTGTTCTTGGAAATTTATTGGGTCTCTTTGACTGTTACCAATATTCACAATTTGGTTCTCAGATTATAGCCTCATTGGTAGAATGTCTACAGCGGATAATCAAGTGACATCAGCAAATGGAACAGCACAACCTCGCTTAAATAACGACTATAAGTAGTCTGCTTTAGTCACCCTAAATTTGCTATTTTCCCCTCTCTTCTGTAAGAGAAACTTTGGTGAAGAAATTCTCATTGCAGATGGTGTGTGAACTAATTATCATTCAATCAAAGTGAAAATTATAGAGGGTGGTCAATTGTTCCAACTATCTGAAGGATTGTTCTGGATTGAAATAATTATTTGTTCATCAACTCTTCTCAGAGCCAACATGGAAAAGAGAGTGAACAACATTTGAAATATAGGGAGGCCAAAATCTAGCTCAATTTGAACTCAAACTTGCCTGTGAAAAGATTCTTTTCCTCATGTGCTAGAAATATTTCACATATCAGTTATATTTGCAGGTTTATATAAACTGTTACTTTGAGCAGAGTTGTTTTTAAGCAGCCACAAAACGTGAGCATATATATGTTTTTATGTACAAATATATAAACACACAAACAGGCTGAGTTTCTTATTCATTTACAGGAAACATCTTTCAACCTCTTGACTTTCAACCACTCCTCATATCTCTTATACACATGCAGGAGAAGACTATGGTGGCCACAGTGAAACAGCTGTTCATAATTCTGAACCCCCTCAGTGTTTGGGTTGCATTAGATGCTTTTAAAAGTATGTGAATGAAGGGGCTCTTCTGAAGGAGTTGAGTGTTGCTCCCTGTCCATCTGCACTTGAACAATGGTGATCATTGTTCACCATGACAATCAGCAAATGCGTCTAGAGATGAAACTTTCTCTGCTCTGCATTTCATTCCCAACAACTGGGCTTAAGAAGCAAGATACAGAACACTTAGTATTTTTTCTTCTTGGGATGTCTCCATAAAATGAGCTAAGTATCTCCCCTTCTCCCCCTTCCCTTCAATCTATTTGGCAGAAATACCTTGAAAATTTAATTGTTGTTTGGGGAGAATACTTTTGTTGTTGTTTAAAGTGAAAAGTAATGAATTTTCTTTTAACTTTATTAATCCTCAAAGGATAATTTAATCATCATTTAAATTGTTATATGAAATGTTTATGAATTTCACATTAGTGATCTCAAAGATTTTATGTATAAAACATCATTATTTCTCACATTTTTTTTATGAAGATTCTGGAACTAGATATTAGATCCAGAAGTGCTAGGTATTGCAAACAGATAGGGAAATGATCGTTGATATTGTTTGTTGAATCAGCAAGCAGGTTGTTAATGTCAAGAGTCAAATACACTTTAAATGTGCTTTTAAAAGTTAAGGGGGTTTTAATTTATTTAGCAGTGGAAGGAGCAAAAATACTAAGATAGCAGAACACATTATCTTCAGCAAAAGAAATGAAGGTTAACTGTGATCTCTTGACCTCTGAACTTTTTTATGATGTAATATTTGAAGTTGAATTGAAACTCAGTGCTTAGAAGCCTAATTGTAGTCCTTCAGGTTTGTGCTAAGGTGTGCCCATTTGCTATTTTAGGTTCCCAAGTAATCCTTTGACTCTACTCTAAAGATGGTTTAGTTGGACTTGCTTTTTTAATACAGCAAATCACTCCTTTAAGTGATCCTGTTCATGTAGGTGTCCTATGTGGTTTCACTTTTCCAACAAATGAAAGCCAACTGGCAACAAGGCAGAGAAAGGTACATTGGCCTGACACCCTGGATAGTTATCTGTAGTTGCTTTCTTTTCTCCAAAGCATATGCACTTTACGTTGAAAGAAGCAAGGAAATGAGCTTTTATATAAAATTATTTTTCTCAGGTCAAGGATAGATATGGGCTTATTCCCCCCAAATGTAAATTGATGTATTCATCATGGAAAATTCTATAGAAATACTAAAAAAAATTGAAATCCTATATTATCTTGCTTCTGTATTCTGAGTATTTATCCCCAAACCATGCAAATTTAGAGACATATGCACTCCTTATTTATTTCAGCATTATTTGTCAGAGCCAAGTGTTGGACAACTTCAATGCAGATCACTAGATACCTGAATCATCCCATAGAGTTACACACTGGAATATCATTAAGCTATAGAAGAGCTGAGTACCTGCATTTGCAGAACATGGATGGGCTTAGAGGTACTAAACTTAGTGAAATAAATTATATAGCGAGATGAATAAAACTATGATTTTAATCATATGTGGAAGATAAAGAAACAAAAATGAATGCCAGTTAAAGCAGTATTTTAAGCCATAAGAATAAAATAGTGTTTTCAGAAGGGAAAGGGAAAGAAAAGTGGGCAAATGGGTAATAGTGTCAACTGTAGGTGAAAGAAGGAAAGAAAAAGTTTAATTAATTAATTGATCACTTGACTTCCCGTAGATCATCGACTACTCAAGCAGGCATCAGTAACATCTCAATATGTCCTGTCACATGCGAGATAGACCAATGGCATCTGCAAACTCAGGAACATAAAGAGCCTCAAACCATTCCATCAAGTCATGAGAATGAGGTCTACAATTGTTACTGGTATTTGGCATGTCAAATACAACACGGGTAGCTTGCCAGGCTTTGCTGTGCAGGTGGGATAATCTAGTCACCTCAAAACTTGAGCATTTATTGATGAGCCACATGGCCGGTCACAAAGTGCAAGCCGGGCTGCAATCAGCTCTTCTGCTGGGTGGAGTTCTGATGAGAGGGGAGTCCGGATTTGGAAAATGTCGGCCCTCATGGTGTGCAGTTTCCTCTGGCTTCTTACGAGGCACTGCTGGGGTGGCAGACTAGGGCTATAACTCGTCATCCCTCCCGGATGCCTTGAGATCAGCTGGGCACAGGAGAACAAGTAGCAGCTCGGCCCCATGGGTGTGGCATCACAAGTAAATAAAACACAGGTAGCTTGCCAAGTAATACATTTTAATTTCATGGACTTCAGAGCAAACCACACATCATGCAGTCATTCTCAACATCATTCTCAACATTCTCAACATCCTCAGAGCTCCATCCAAGAGAAAACCTGATCTTTCCCCCTTTAAGTTTCATCAGTAAATGCTTGGGTTGAGAGCCTTCTACTGAGACTATACCACCTACACGGTAAAGCCTGGCAAGCTACCGTGTTTTATTTACTTTTTATGCCAAGACTAGTAACTATTATGGACCTCAGTTCCATAACCTGAAGAATGATTTCAGGCTCCTCCTGTCCCTGTTGCAATTAGATGCCCTTGGGTTGCACTTGCTTGTGACAGGACTAATGGAGATGATACTAGTGCCCACTCAGAGCAAATAGATGAACAATGGGGAAGACAGTGATATAGTGATACAGTGATACAGATGTGCCAAAGTTACTTTACCCAGTAGTCTATTCTTGGGCATTCAGGTTGTTTCCAGATCCTGGCTATTGTGAATAGTGCTGCAATGAACATAGAATTACAGATGATATTTCTGCTGTGTGTGTTTTTGGGCCCCAGTATATGTTCCCAGAAATTATATTGCTGGGTTAAATGGAATCTCACTTTCTAGTTTATGGAGAAATGTTCATATTGTTTTCCAAAACTATTCAACCTGTCGACATTCCCACCAACAATGAATGAAAGTCCCTTTCTCCCTATATCAGTGCCAACACCGTTTGTGTTTGTTCTTTAGAATGTGTGCCAGTCTCTGTGTTGTGAGATGATATCTCATTGACTTTATTTGCATCTCACTGATGAACATCTAGTATACATTACAGTAAATTATAGGATTTACAACTGAGACCTTTATAACATTTTAAAATAAATGACTTTGTTAAATTATTCAAAAGTTGCATATAATTGTTTGAAATATAGAATAGTCTTAATAAAGTTAGTAAAACACTTATTTTTTAATAAAACTCACAATTTGAGTTTAGTAAAACACAATTTGAGAGATGCTTTTATAGTCATGAGAAAAAATGTTTACTCAAAGGCATGGTTCACTGAAGACAGAGTTGTATTTTTCAGATGTATTTTTCAACAAACTCTCAGTAGTCATATTTTTCATTTTTGCAAGCGCCTACATATGAGTTTTATAAAATCCTAAGAAAAAGGTGAGGCTGCAGTCATTGTCATCATCTTTAAAGAAGGTAGGTGAAAGTAGACTGAGGCCACTTTCTGCTAGAGAGAATTTGGTAGACAAGCAAACAACTGTTTGTTGTACATTGACAACAGAATTCTGAAGTCACTGAGAATATGGATACAGACCTTCTGATTCTAATTCTCATATGATTCCTCAAATTCACTCCTTCTACCCAGATAGAACCTTGCTCAGAATAAATCACCCCCTTTAAATGTATTGGTTGCCAACTTCTAAATATACTGGTAATCACAATGATACTTTTGTTCCTCCTAAGCACCCCCAGAAGTTATTCCGCAGATATGGTCCACTTGTCAGTGGATTTTTGAGAGATTTTTCCCTTCTTTTTTGTTGTTATTATTGCAGCGACTGGGACTAGAAACATTTGTCCTGCTAGTCTCTGGAATCATGCTTAAGTTGTGGTCATAAAGAATTAATTACATGCACAGATGATCTCACACTTTGGTGTAGTTCCAGTGGAATAGGAATCTCTAGAACAGCAACATTTGAACATGTTTGGCATGTGGAGTCGTGCCAGGGATATGACTATAGTCTTTACATTTTTGTTTTTGGGCCGCACCTGGATCTTCTTGGGGTTTACTCCTGGCTCTGTGCTCAAGGTTCACTTCTAGTGGTGCTTAGGGGACTTTATATGATACTGGGATAGAACCTTGATAGATGTATATAAGGCAATACCTTACTAGCAGTACTATCTCTCTGTCCTATCATTGGTCTTATAACTAAAAGCCATTCACTCTATTCCAAGATGTCCCTGGCCCCTACTTCCTTTTTATTTTTTATTTTATTTATTTTAATTTTTTTTATTATACCACCGTGAAACATACACAATTACAAAGGTGTTCATAGTTGGTTCTTGGTAATACAGTATTCCAGCACCCATCCCTCCACCAGTGCCCCATTTCCACCACCAATGTACCCCCTCCCCCTCCGTCCCCCACCCGCCTTAATAGCAGGTACCCCAGTTTCCTCTCTTTCTCTCTATCTCTCTCTCTCTGTCTCTGCATCTCTCTCCCTCTTATTTTACATTGTGGCTATCCCTGCAGATATTTAGAGTTTATCACTAAGTCTCTTTGTGTATATTCAGTGGTGAGTTTTAATCTGCCATTACCATTTCCCATATTTATTAAAACACTGGTATCTATATCCTATTAATGAATGCAGTAATTCTATATCTGTCCTTTTCCTTCTGACTAATTTCACTCAGCATGATAGACTCCATGTCCATCCATTTGCAGGTATGACATCGAAACGAAAAGTATCTTTAAAGACGACACACCACTGACCAAGCAAATGGAAGCAATGATAAACAAATGGGATTATATAAAATTGAAAAGCTTCTGCACCTCAAAAGAAATGGTGACCAAGATACAAAGACAATCCACAGAGTGGGAAAGGATATTCACCCAATACCCATCTGACAAGGGGTTAATATCCAGGATATATCAGGCACTGGTAGCACTCCACAAGAAGAAAACAGCCAACCCCATCAAAAAATGGGGAGAAGAAATGAACAGAAGCTTCCAAAAAGAAGAAATTCGAATGGCCAAAGGGCATATGAAAAAGTGATCTTCATCTTTAATCATCAGGGGAGATGCAAATCAAAACAACAATGAGGTACCATCTCACCCCACAGAGACTGGCACACATCCAAAACAGCAAAGAACAACCGGTGCTGGCGTGGATGTGGGGAAAAAAGCACTCTCATCCACTGCTGGTGGGGGGTGCCGACTGGTCCAGCCCTTTTGGAAAACAATATGGGCATTCCTCCGAAAGCTAGATATTGAGCTCCCATTTGATCCAGCAATAGCACTCCTGGGAATATACCCTAGAGACCGAAAAACACATAGCAGAAACACTATCTGTTCTTCTTTATTCATCTCTGCGCTATTCACTATAGCTAGAATCTGGAAACAACCTAAATGCCGAGAACAGAGGACTGTCTAAAGAAACTGGTTCATCTACACTATGGAATACTATGCAGCTGTCAGAAAGGATGAAATTATGAAATTTACCTACTTCCTTTTTTAATATAAAATCAATTCTATGCTTTCTGTCAGATATACTTACCATGATTCTGAATTTCATAATCCTGGTTTGGGAGATAGTATATGCATGCTTGGCTCCTAGGTTTGTTTCCTTGCACCACATGGTTCTCTATTGCCTTAGCGTCAACAAGTGTGACCCATTATGGTATTGCAAGGGCCCTAAGCAGCATCTCACCCTGGGCCCCTATGTTGAGACTTTTGGCCTAGTGGTGGAAACTATTTGTTGAGTACTGGCTGTGATTAGACAAACCTTGTCATGGAAACAAGGCATGTGCCTGTGTTCTTCCTTTAGGAAATAGAGTTTAGTTTATTTGTTTGTTTGATTTGGGACCAAACTAGATGGTAGACTTAGGGGTTGCTCCAGTGGTTCGCTGATAACCTTGTGGTACCAGAAATTGGCCCGCATCTACTTCAGAAATTGAGCCTGCATCTACTTCAGGCAAAATACACTATAGCTTATCTCTTATCAAGAAATAAAGTTTTATGGGAGATAAATAATGACCTGAATAATTAACAATGTCTTGCTAAATAATATAACCAAACTACTCTTTGGGTACAAAATAATACAACCAAACTGCTATTGGGTACAAAAAGGAGAGATAAGTTATGTTTGGTCAGACTAGGGTCATTTTACCAGGGAAATAAAATATGACCATTAAAAGGCATACTGGAATTTATCAAATCATAACTCACAGTCCAGGTAAAGGATATGGTATGGAAAATGATCCAGTTTTGCAATGCCAGGCTTTAGAATGAACTAGTAGAAAGGTCCTTAGACTATAAAACTTTGAGAGGAAATGATAGGAAATTAATATGGAAAACCAAATTGGGTCAGAGTTTTCAGTCTTTGAATATCAGATCCTCTTTGTGTTGATTGCACTCTTTTAGAAGTGCAATCTGGTGGGCAAATGTAGATAATAGAACTTTTAAGTCTCAAACAATGATTACAACTGAGGTCCCAGACTTGTTGTGTTGTGTGATTAAGAGCCCCAAAGGTATGCTGATTTTGTGTTTTTTTCAGATTAGTCTTTGACACAGGATCTCCGCTGACTCTTAGCAAGTCAAATATAATAAAATGATATGCACCACCTACTGTAGGGCATTTTGACTTGAATGTGCATGCAACCCCCTTGGGAGCTTCCTGGGTAACTCAGATAAGGAGTCAGTAAGTCTGAGCTGGAGCCCAATTCCATATTTCTAATAGTTCCCAAATCAAGCTTCTGATCCATGACTCTGCTTTGAATAGCAAGAAACTTTTGCACCAAAAAAAAAAAAACGCTCCAGGGTTTTTTTGTTTGTTTTGTTTTGGGTTCATAACCAGTGGTGCTCAGGGATTACTCGGGCTGGGCTCAGGGGACAATGTGTTGCGTGAGGGATCGAACCTAGGTCAGCAGTGTATAGGCAACCACTGTACTATTGCTCCAGTTCCAAGGTCCATGCTTCTAGAGTGTATTTGATTCCTAGTTTGCTACAGAAAGCAATATAAGCTTTTATAATATCTTGGTATTTTTTTCAGGCAATTGTCACATAAAAGAAAATTTGCATTTATACAAAGTGCCCACTTTACCTATACAGTTATAGAAATTCATGGTCCCAAGGCCTTCCAGCAAATGATTATAAAGCACTAGACTAAATATAACACAAGCAGCATCTTTAATACTAAGATGCATTCTTTGGTAGTATCAGGAACTAAAACAAGGAAGGAATTTTACTTTTCAGCTATGTCTTATGTAGATTAAGACTATCTGCTTGGGTGCATACAAGTCAGGAAAATAGACACTTTCAATTTAGGAGAATGAGAGGGGGCTACTGAGCCTACTGTAATTCTTGTCTCCTAGCCTGGTAGTTCAACGCAAAGGCCTGAGGATGTCTGGGGCACGCCAGGCTGGCTGAGGCTGCCAGGGCCGCATGATGATGCTCAGGGAAACTTAAGATTCCAGGGATCGATCCCAGGTCAGGTATGTGTCCAGACTATCATACCTGGAATCCAGATGTTCAATTTTATAATGGCTTTTGGGACACTTATAAGATGCAGTCCTACTGATACAGCCAGAGCAGAATGGTTGAGCACCAGGTCACTTTGAAGCTCCGTCCATGGAACAGGTAGCCAATCAGAATGTAGATAGCTGGTGAACCAAATCCCAGGATTTGGCTACATATTAAAGATAGCTCCCAGCCCCATCTCTGTGCATCCATCTTCCTTCTTCCCTCCTTCCACCTTTTCCCACTCCCTTTTTCTCTCCATATGCTCTCTGGACTCTCCCTAGAGGAGGGTGGTGCACCCAGACATGGGGCCAGTACCTGCCAGACATGGGGCCGGACAGTGGGCCACATGGAGCCAGGCAGGGTGGGTACAGGCAGGGCTCTGGTGCCAGAAAAGCTCAGGTACAGCCAGGGCTTGGATGCCTGTTGGAGGACATACCCTAATGGGCTCCTGGTCACAGCAATCTAGAGCCCCTGTATCCGCTAAGGCGAACAGCCATCTACATTTTGCCTGAAGCTCGTACAGATCTCATTGGTAGACTGGGGCCAGGACTGGAAGAGACATTTGATTTTATAACTTTGAATGGCAGGTATTCTTATCATGGGTCTATGCTAGCTTCAGTGCATTTCTCTTTTTACCCAAGGGATTCACCATAATGTAATGAGCCCTGCTAGAGCAGAACCATGCTAGCCTGTCTCCAGGCAAGTGAACCTCAGTAATTCCTTAGGCAAAGCATGCGATATTCACTCTAATACAGACTGAACCTTTTGGAGGTTTAGAGATAATAGCTGGCAATATATATTCATGGTAAGAAGTATTAATGCTATTCTCTATAAATTAAATTCTGAGTTACATTTAGTCTCAGGTGTCTTTCCCCATCTCTACACGTGTCTTTGCAGGAAAGCTGAAGACAAGATGCGACTCTGCCAAATTAGCATCTATATAGCCTAGGCCAGGTGAGTGCCCCTGGAAATCTCAGTAAGGGCATTTGGCTCATACTGAGACCTGTCTTTCTGGGACAGGTCAAGGACAAAAAGGGATATAAAAGAAGCTTTCTTCTCTCTCTCTCTCTCTCTGCCTGTCTGCCTAGCTGCCTGAACTGCTGCGTCCATCTTGGATCTGGGCTCTGACCTGAGCACATGGTCTTGGTCCAGCATCCATCTTGGCTGAGGATCTTGGCGTGAGCACATGGTCTAGGTCTGGCAAGGAATTGGAAGTTTGGGGTTTTCCTGACCTTGGATCGTATTCCCAGAACTTGCTTCCTTAAAGATTTTTGGAACTTTGCTGGATTTGTGAATTTCATCCTCCAGCCACTGGTCTCTTGAGGTAGAAGGGAGCCCCACTCCCTGATATTGCTGGGGATCCCAGCTGTTCCCCAACAGACGCCCAGGTAGAGACAAGGTAATGAACATAGGAGTCTCACCCACACATATGTGACCATGGCTGGAGAGTAGAAAAACCTGTGCAGGATCACAGCAACTATTGGGTACAGTAGGGGGCCTCACAACAGGTCAGGGCACTGGGATCTCACCCATTCACTTGCTGCCATGGCTGGAGACTGGTAAAGCATTCACAGAATGGAGAGAGCAGCCGGGGGCAGGACCTGGCCCTTGTTCACCTGAGGCGAGTAGACTGCGTGGAACCGGACAGGGAGGTCATACACCAGACCAGGCAGTGTCAGGGTCAGGGTTGCTGATGTCAGTCATGGGTAAAAGAGAGGCCTGGAGCTTGGAGAGGGACCTGAAACCATCTATCTTTTCACCATCTCTTTTCTGTACCATAAAGTAACTTTCAGTCTTCTGAGTTTTGTATACAAATCTTTCATACAATTCTTGAGAACCTACCAGCACAGGAAAACCCACTTCACATTGACAATGCCGCTTCAGTCTCTACAATCACTTCATATTTTCTTGTCCTCATGTTCCCTGGGATCTCCATCATTGTCTCTAAATAAGTTATAGGAAAATGATTGACTTTATTACCCATAGCACACGAAGTTCTCCTCTGCTATTAGCCCTTTCTAAAGAGGCACAGATATATCCCTTTGTAGACAGAACTATTCAAAAAGATTGAGATTTTTGAAAATCCAGAAACAAATCAGAGTATTTATCTGAAACATATTTCTGTACAGTGATTCTTCATGATTCTCATAGTAAGATAATTCTATCATACTTTTTCTTTTTATTTTCTATTTGCCACAGGGTATCTGCTGAACACAGTTCACTTTTGATTATAATTATTTAGTTAAGAATTTAAGGTCAGACCATTTTATTGCATAATTTTGAGTCATGCCCACTTTTCACTTTTTAGTTGCTATTTGCTAAGCTATAGCAACTAAATGTGTAGTCAAAAAACAAACAAATGCAAAACATAAAAAGAACAAAAAAAATCTTCAACTCATTGAAAATTAGTGTCTTTAAAGGATCTTGAAGAAAATGAAATTTGATTATTTCCCCTAAAGAGAGCAAGACACAGAGACATATATATATATATATATATATATAAATATATATATACACACACACACCCACCCCTCCACCATTGCCCCATCACCACCACCAGTATACCCACACCCCCTTCCGCCCACCCCCCAGGCTGCCTCAGTAGCAGGTACCCCCTTTTCCTCTCTCTCTCTCTCTGTCTCTATCTCTGCATCTCTCTCCCCTTTTTTACACATTGCGGCTAGCCCTGCAGACAGTTAGGGTTTATCATGTAAGTCTCTTTGTATATTCAATGGTGAGTTCTAGTCTGACATTACCATTGCCCACACTCAGTTAAACACTGGTATCTATTTATATCCCATTAATGAATGCAGTCATTCTATATCTGTCTTTTTCCTTCTGACTAATTTCACTCAGCATGATAGTCTTCATGTCCATCCATTTGCAGGTAAATTTCACAATTTCATCTTTTCTGACAGCTGCATAGTATTCCATCGTGTAGATGTAGCACAGTTTCTTTAGCCAATTCTCTGTTCTCGGGCACTTAGGTTGTTTCCAGATTCTAGCTATAGTGAATAGTGCAGTGATGAAGAAAGAAGTACAGATAGTGTTTCTGCTATGTGTTTTTCTGTCTCTTGGGTCTATTCCCAGGAGTGCTCTTGCTGGATCAAATGGGAGCTCAATATCTAGTTTTTGGAGGAATGCCCATATTGTTTTCCAAAAGGGCTGGACCAGTCGGCACTCACACCAACAGTGGATGAGAGTCCCTTTTCCCCCCACATCCATGCCAGCACCGGTTGTTCTTGCTGTTTTGGATGTGTGCCAGTTTCTGTGGTGTGAGATGGTACCTCATTGTTGTTTTGATTTGCATCTCCCTGATGATTAAAGATGAAGAGCACTTTTTCATATGCCCTTTGGCCATTCGAATTTCTTCTTTTTGGAAGCTTCTGTTCGTTTCTTCTCCCCATTTTTTTGATGGGGTTGGCTGTTTTTTTCTTGTGAAGTGCTACCAGTCTGGACTTGGATGTTTGGTATCATACTATATTTTATTTATATCCCACATATAAATGCAGTCATTCTGTATCTGTCCTTTTCCCTCTAGCTAATTTCATTCAGCATGATCCTCTCCATTTCCATCCATTTATAAGCAACTTTCATAACTTAGTTTTTCCTAACAGCTGCATAGTATTCAGTTCTGTAGATGTACCACAGTTCCTTTATCTAGTCTTCTGTTCTCGGGCACTCTGGTTGTTTCCAGATTTTGGCTATTGTGAATAGTGCTGCTATGACCATAAAAGTGCAGATTTTGTTTCTGCTGTGTGCTTTTGGGCTTCCCAGGCTATATTCCCAAGAGTGGTATGGCTGGGTCAATGGGAGCTCAATTTGTAGTTTTTGGAGAAATGACCATATTGTTTTCCCAAAAAGTTTTACCAGTCAGCATTCCCACCAACAATGAATGAGTGTCCCCTTCTCCTCTCATCCACACCAGCACTGATTATTCTTACTCTTTTGGATGTGTGCCAGTCTCTGTGATTTGATTTTCATCTCCCTGATGATTAGTGATGATGAGCATTTTTTCATATGCTAGTACCTGGATAGTGATAGTGAGTAATTACTTTGTAAAGATTAGAAAAGTGAAATGCAAGAAGTTTCCAGAGAATGCTAACAAATTGTTACTGGTTTGTTAATAACTACTCAAACTGCCTTTAAGTAGTTTAAAGGCAAATGCATTCCTCAATGTGTATTTGTTTTGGGATTATTTTTAGTAATTTCCAAAAAATTTTGCTTCTGAGTATTCTATATGCCAGCTGTAATAGCTAGAGTGAAAAAAGCCCATAGATTTTGACTAATGTACTAATCAGCTAGGGAGCCAAGCCTTTTCAAAGGAGATTGAGACTCTCCTTACTACACAGTGAAAGAGTATAAGAGTGAAGCATATTCAAATATTTATTATTTGTTGTTGATTTAGATGTCAGTAATCAAGAGTCAATGCTTCAGCTTAATGGCTATAAAAGTGGCTTTACCTGAACCAGGCTGAGTTAAGGACCCTGTTCCAATCTCATTCTTTTTGAATTTGAGCAGAACTGACTAATGCCTGACTAATGCCTGACTAATGTCTGCTAATGCCAATGCCTAGGGAGTCGGATTTTTTTTGCTTTAAGGATAACTGATATTCATTAAAGAAACTTAGAATTATAAACCCTCTTGTTTTCTTTACTGTTCTACCACCTATAATTGTATTTTCAGAAATTTACAGGTTTTTATGGGTGGAGGGCGTTTATTTATTTATTTTGGTTTGAGAAGTACCCAGTTGTGCTTAGGGTTTATTCCTTGCCTTACGCTCTTGGATTACTTCTGGTGGTGCTTGGGGGATTATGTTTGGGGTAATGGGAATTAAACTGGAGTTGGCCAATGCAAATGACTTGACCCTAGACTATTTCTCTGGCCACAAGACCAAGATTTTCAAATAAATAATCAAAAAGAATGTAGAATATGATGTAAATATTTCCTAGCTATGACAGCTTGATTAGTAAGATTTTTTTGGAGACAAGTGAGCATAATATTGCAAATTTCAATATATTACCAGATAATCTTATAATTCAGTGCATGACTTCTTGTTTCAGAATTAAATAGTAGGTCCAAAGGTACATAAATAAATAATTGGATAACATGCTCACCTGCTAGTCCTGGATTTTTGAATTATTGATAGGGGATTGTTTTTCTCCTTCCTATGAGCCATTGGGGAATTTTTTTGCACCATTGTGGCAACATGGGAAGATACCATCATTGATGACATCGATGAAGAATACAACCGACTGGTTCATCCCCTCTATGATTGTGCAAAGAATGCTGAGAGAGAAAAATCCACAAAAAGGATGCCTGTCTTCAAAACATTCGAGCTCATTCACCAATGTGGCAAGGCGTGAGCCTCAGATGACCAAATGCTAACATTCAAGTTTGCAAAGAAGTTCAGAGAAGCGATAAAGGAAGACCTCAAAGAGAAAAGAGCAGAAATACTGGAGATGCAGCAGAAGCCTGGAAAAAGTATTCACAATGCCCGCCTGGACTTCATCAACTATAAGACCAAGATGACTGCCCTCCAACATCCTGGTGGATCTATCACATCTTCCAGAAAGGCAATGGAGAAGATTATCCATGACTTCTACTCAGATCTCTTTGATATCCACGTCCACCTGCCCACATACCAAATTCCACAGGATGGATATGTCATTCCCAACGTTCCCCTTCTGAAATCCGACATGCTATTTCGCAGGTAAAGAAGAGAACAGCACCGGGCCCAGACAAAGTCAGACCTGAAGACCTGAAGAACCTGCCTTCAGTACTCATCAATGCACTGGCTCGGCTCTTCACACGCTACCTGTCCGAATGCAAGGTGCCCTCCCAATGGAAAACCAGCAGGACAGTTCTACTGTTCTAGAAGGGAGACATTCAAGACATTGGCAACTATTGCCCCATCTGCCTGTTGTCCATCATCTACAAGCTGTTTACATGAGTCACACATGATTCATGATTAAACACATTCATGTTTACATGATTCAGCACACAATCGACCATATCCCCAAGGTAACCAAGCTCAATGAAGGTTGTAGGGAGTTCAAGATGCCACTCTGTCTCATGTTCATTGATTTAAAGAAAGCCTTTGATTCTGTGGAGACTGAAGTGGTCATCGAAGCCCCTAGCCAAACAGGGCATTCAAACCCATTACATCAAGATCCTTTGTGAGCTGTATTACGGATTCACCACCAGGATCTCACCATTCTACAAAGAAGTGCTCATCGATATCAAAAGAGGTGTTCGGCAGGGGTGAAACCATTTCACCAAAACTCTCAGCTCCACCCTCGAGAACATCATGCAACAATTAGAATGGGAAGGAATGGGAGTGAAGATAGACGGTCGGCAACTACATCACCTCCGCTTCGCTGATGACATCGTTCTAGTAACACCAAACATTAGCCAAGTGGCACAAATGCTGACTGGCTTCGACCGAGAATGTGGAAAGATAGGTCTACAGCTGAATCTCAACAAAACAATGTTCATGAAAAACGAACTAGTTCCAAGGCCCCATTCACTATCAATGGAACAAACATCTCTGAACGCAGCAATTATTTGTATCTAGGTCGAGATGTCAACATGATGAATGACCTAAAACCTGAGCTGTGCAGGAGGAAGAGAGCTGCATGTAATGCCTTCAAAAGCATCTAAGAAATAGCAAAAAAGACAAAGAACCTCCAGCTCTGGGCACATCTTTTCAACTCCACCATTATCCCTGCATTAACATACGCCTCAGAGACCTGGGCCCTACGAGAACAGGATGAGAATGCTATTCGGGTCTCCCAAAGAGGAATTGAAAGAGCTATGCTTGGAATATCACGCCTCACTCAAGTGAAAGAAGGAATCTGGAGCTCCGACCTCCATCACTGTTCCAGAGTCAGGGACGCTGAATCGTTTGCCAAGGCATAGAAAATCAGATAGATGGGCTGGACATGTAATGCGATTTGGAGATGACCGCTGGACTAGAGCCATTACCGACTGGATCCCATGGGATGTCAAAAGATCACGTGGCCGCCCACCTACAAGATGGTCAGACTTCCTTGTAAAGACCCTGAAGGAACTGTTTGAGGCTCTTCATATTCCCGAAGCAATCAGATGCCATTGGGCTACACTGGCATGTGATAGGGTCAAATGGAAATGTTACTGGTGCCTGCTCTAGCAAATCCATGAATAATGGGATGTCAAATAATCAAGTGATAATCCATTTGCATATCCGTAGGTAAAATGTTTAGGCCAAAGAGATTTCTTTCATGTGTAAACACAAAAGGATTGTGGGGTAGGTACTTATAAGTTAGTTTGCAGTGCTCAACATTAGCATCTCTTAAGCTTGAGCCACAGTCATGGCGCCCCTGGGAATTTGCACAGGTAAAGAGCCAGGCTTGGCTGGTCCCTACCCCCAGGAGGAGGCTTTTGGTCCAGGTGGGCTAGGAGTTAGAGCAGAAGGTTGGAGACAGATACACATGGTCAGCACACATGGTCTGTAGCACTTGATCTGTGTGAGTCTGTCGGCCAGTGTGTAGTGGCACTGTGTGTAGCTGTTGGTGTGGAAAGAAGTTGGCAGAAGTTAAAAGCCTTTGGATTATCTTAACTGAACTTATGACCTTTTGTTCATCATTCATAGGCCCCTGAGCATGACCAGGGAACCCCATGGACCCCAGTATTGTTGGGGACCCACTCGGCCCCAAAAAATAATAAGTTTAATTGTCAAATCTTTAAAATAAGGTGGCATTGAAAAAATTTGATTTACTTTGTTTATCACTCACATGCACTATTTTATGCTGAAACAATTCTATTTGTAATAAAATTGAGTTTTGTGTCACTGAATTGAGAAGCTTAAGTCTTAGACTAGTAAGTTAGCTTGAATCTTTTAGTACATAGACATGTATTGGTGGTAGAGAAAATCTAGATGTGTCAATCAAATAGTGTTTTCTGGTATTACCTGTTACCAAAAAACTCTAGCACCTGAGATTAGATTTTAGGTTAGATTTATATTTCACATTTCTGCCTATAAAGTGTTTCATATTTAAAATATTAAGAAATTATAATATTAAAAAGTTAAAAAGATACCTTTTATGTAAGAAAATCCTTTGGAATTTATTACTTTTGGACTCTCATATGGAGAAATTAGGTCATTTTTGGCCCACTTGGGCATATAAAGAGAATAACCTATTCTTCTAGCTATTTTTCTTCTAGAGGCTAGATTTTCTCCATAGATTCTGTACTCTATATAAACATGAAACATAATTCTTTTTTAAAATCTAGTTTAAAATGCACAGAAGGATGATGAGGCTAATTTTTAAAAAAATCTTTGAAGTTACTGTTTAATCACCAACTTTGAAAGATATATTAATGAAATACTTTTTCAATGACACCACATTTTCCCTACTAGGCAGTGTAAATTACTCAATGTTTTGAAAAATTAGCTGATTTTGTGATTGGCATAAAACAGTGAACAAAGAGCCCATTTTAATTTTCAGAGGAAAGGGAAATATATTGGGTTTCAACTTAGGAAATTAGATTAAATAAACTTCTGGATTTCCCTGTTATATCACTTCCATGCCCTTGATGAGTATTTGTGAATTTATTTAGCAGAATGAAATAACCATAGATGATGACACTAGATACAAAATAATGATCTGATTAATCTACTTATAACTGTAGATTGAGTAGAGAGGTATGAAATAAGCATAGTGGGTGGTATTAAGGCCATTGGGCATGTGATCTTGGTAGAATCTTCTTATAGTCATCTTTTTTTTTTTTTCCCTTAATTTTTATTATACCTCCATGACATAGACAATTACAAGGATGTTCAAATTGGGTCTCTGTCATACAGTGTTCCAGATCCCATCCCTCCACCAGTGCCCCATTCCCACCACTAATGTCCAAACCCTCCCTCCCACCCAACCCCAGCCTGCCTCTATAGAAGGCACCTTTTATTTCTCTTTCTGTCTCTGTCTCTGTCTCTGTATTTCCCCCTTCTCTTACACTTTGTGGCTTGCTCTACAGATAGTAACGGTTTTTGATGTCTCTATGTATATTCAATAGTGAGTTCTAGTGTGACATTATAATTCCCCATTCTTCATCAACCTCCCCAGTTGCAACTAGAATGCTCATTACAGTGTATAAATGTGGATGATCCTGGGAAGGACCTGGTTCTAACTTCCATTATTGTCTAAGTCTGTCATGTGACCAGTGACCACACAGCTGTGGGTCTGGAGTGTCTCTTTTCTTGGTGTTGCTGGCTGTGGAGGCTGGGAGCCCACAGCCACGCCAGCGAACATGGATGTGGAGAAATGGGAGGAGGATCCCAAATTCCCCGCTCCAAGTCCAGCCAGTGTGGCCCTCTGCATCTGTGTGCGAACCCTAGGAGTTATGTTGGACTCGTTACAGTCATCTTTTGGGATAAAATAGCATGTCTGACTGGTCTTCACTGAAATATACTAGTTAGTTTTATATATCAAAAATACACTTAACAGAACACCTTATTCTATTCAGAATAAGGTATAGTTGAGCTAATTTAAGTAATAGCAATTGGAAATATATTTACAGGCATTCTCTTAATGTGCATGAAAAAGAACTATGTTGGAAAATTATTTTTAAACTACCATTTAAATTATTATGCCAGACCATATCAATTGAAAGTTTAGTCCTCTTAGGAAGGGATGTGCTATACACACAAACATATATACAGTGCACACACTCACCCATTTAGACTAGTTTAGGTATAAAAAGTACATTTACATGTTAGAAACTTTCTTTTTGCCTACCTCATTAAATCTTATTGTATTCAGCTTCAATTACATATTTTTGATTGTTTTTGGGTCACTCAGGGTTTACTCCTGGATCTTCATTCAGGATTTACTGCTGGCAGTGCTCAGGGAACCATATGGGATGCTGAATTTGAACTTTGGTCAGCCACATGCAAGACAAGTGCCCTACCTACTGTAATATCACTCCAGATCCCATTTAGACTTTTCTGACCTATGATATATTCCCATCAAATTTTGTTTATTCCTACTTCTAAATCTAAATAATTTAAATGACAGGTTATTGTCTTGAAATACTGTAACATTTTTAGGAGTCTTCTCAAGCAGTGATAAGGGGACCTGGGATCAATCTGTTGATGCTTGGTCAATCAAGAGGAACAGTTCAGTTCCAGTGTCCAGCATGGGAGCTTCTGAGGCCATCTAGTACCAGGCCCTCCAGGAACACCACATTGGTGCTATGGGCCTTCAAAGCTAATCCTTGTAATATTAGAGGGGGACACAGGCTGCCAGGATTTGACCTCTACAAACAAAGCAAGCATCACTGACAGACAAACTATCTTTCTGGCCACTTATTTTATTGTTATCTTCAGCAGACTGTCAAGCAATTCCATAGAGAGCAAACCATGGTTTATGTGAGGTTGTAGAATCCGTAAGTAAAGTAACCTGCCCTCTCACTATACATTAGCTGTGAGACAGCTAATCACGGGGAAGTCAGATTCTTTGTATTCTTCATACAGTTCATCAATGGAGAGCTTGAAGTAGATTCCAGTGTGCAGACTCTTAATTTTATCTTTTCATTAAACCAAATAAATTCCCTACAGGATAGGAACCTTGAAATTTTGCACTGGATAAAATTTGAATAGTTGCCTGATATTTGGCAGAATGTAATTGTATCTTTTCTTTGTTTCAAGAGAAGCAGTGAAGACCACAAATTAAAAAAAAAACAACATTGAACATGTTGATTTTAATATATAATATGAATATAATTGTCCTCTTCCTGCTACTTCCAACTGTAGGACTTAATACACACATAAAGGTTCACCCTATCACTTGATTGGATAATTATACAATTGGGTACTTTGTTGATGATTATATGTCATATACATATATTCTTTTTTTAAGTATTTTATTATACCACCGTGAGATATACAAATAAAAGATATGCAATTAAAAAGTTTATGTTTGGGTTTTGGTCATACAGTGTTCCAGCACCCGTCCCTCCACCAGTGCCCATCTCCCACCACCAACATCCCCGGTTCCCTCCCCCTTCCCCAGCCCACCTCCATGGCAGGTTCTTTATTTCTTTCCCTTTCTCTCTCTTTCTCTTTTCCTTCCCTTCCAGACTATGGATTACAGAACATACATTAAAAGGTTGTCATGTGTATCCTTTTGCCTCTATTTAATGCTCAGTTCTAGGTTGGCATTAGTACCCTCGACAATTATTAGCACCCTGTTCCATTTTCTGTCTTACCTAACCTCTGACTCCCACACGTTTGTGATAATTTCCACCTTTGACAAGACCTCCTGATATATGTTTCACTTGACCTTGGATATCCGGTATCATAATATGTACATATATATTTATGCCATACAAATAAATGCAGTCATTCTGTATCTGTCTCATGGAGAAGATTATGTTGAGCAAAATTAGTCATATATATTCTTAAGTGGTGATTTATTTTGATACCTTTCAACTAAGATGGCATAGTACTTGGTCAATTTAGAGACGAGCTAATCTTTTGTTTCTGATGCAAAAATATAGTGCTGTCTCTGATTCAGCGATAAATCCAACAGAAGTATATTATAAATAATTGGCAAACTTGTTGGACACTGAAAACAGCATGAAAAAAATTGGCATTTACTCAATAAAGTGTCTGCAAAGAGGTTGCATCATGATCCTGGCACCAATTATTGGCCCAACAGCTTGTCTTTGTATCGGTTTCGTTGAGAGCAAACGAGTATCAAGGACTGTCTCTTTTTTTTTCTTAAAAACTTCAGTCTGGAAAACATTAAGAGCAAGATAATTCCAAGTAAAAGAAGAAAAGCAGAATAACATTGAATCAGCACTGTGACTAAGAGCTGATCTTGATTTTATAAAAAATCAAAACCAAAGATGTATAAATGGAACAATGAGGTGACTCATTAGTTAGATAAATGAAATTCTATAATATATAAACTCTTCACATGCATATAATGATATTAAAGTATTTTTATTTGGGGGTAGTAATTGATAACATATAGAGAAGTAAGTTGTACTTAGAAATATGCAAAGGGAAATAAATAGGTGCTGAATGAATTATGGGGAAGCCAATTAAAGAAAGTTTTAATTAATGCCTTCAATTCTGGCAATATTTTAAGATGTTAGTTGTAAACTATGAATGAGATGATGAATTTTAGTATCTATCTTCAAGGTTGAATTTTTTTAAATCAAAGTATTTTTGTGAATTGCACTTTTACACACACACACACATACAACGATGCTAAGTCTGGATGAACAGTTGAAACTTATTTTCTCCGGATATAAGTTTAATGAGGGGATAATAATTTCAATTTCCTACCTAGGAAATTTGAGACTATTTTAATGGAGGGGTACTCAGCTGTCCTCAGGGACCACTGTTGACACTTAATTAACCAGAGCAGGAGGTTCAATGTGAGGGTCTGAAAACTAGGAAATGCAGTGCTGGGGGCCATCAGGTCATCACAGTGGGTGGGGAGGGGTCACTGATATATGGTATTTAGCTTTGAAGTTGGGTCTGTTGCATGCACAGTATGTTCCCTAACCACTAATTATATGCCTGACCTGAGACTAAGTCTTTGGTATTTAGTAATAAAAGTGAGCTATTTATCACATTTTAGAAGTCCCACAGGGCACTTGTTATAAATTATTTCACCTAATCCTTTGATAAGGATAAGGGTGGGAGGCTTTTGTCATTATTATCATTTTTTGAGATGAAGAAATTGAAGATGATAAGTTGACAAAACTTATCATTGAGAGAATTAATATTTAAATCTGAATTTCCTAGACTCTCTATTCTCTTTCATCCCATAGTACTGGATTTAAGATGTGCTTTCTCCCTTGACAAGTCATTATTTTTTCACCCTTCAGAAAACATAAGGTCATGGAATCTAACAGATAAGAAGGGCAAAACTAGTCTCTTATCTGAGATTTTATATCTTTTCACAGGTACTAGACAAGCTCAATTAAGTTGACATGATAGTCCCTCTTTAGACAAACCTATACTTCTTAGTATATATTACAGCTTCGCTTATCGAGATCCACCCTGCAGCAGTCTTTTTTTTAATCTGGCTCAGGTATGCTGATCCAGAGCTCACAGACATGGGGCAGAGCTGCTACTGACTCTCCCTGTGCCCAGGTGCTCACAAGGCACTCAGGAGGGATGGAGGGTTCTAGCCCTGGCCCGCCACCCAGCAGAGCCTTGCAACAAGCCAGACGACCCCCCCCACTCCATGAGGTCCTCCATTTTCCACATCCGGCCTTCCCTCTCATCAGAACTCCACCCAGCAGACCAGCCTATCACAGCCTGGCTCGCATGGCCACTTGTAGCCGCGCGGTTCATCAATAAATGCTGGATTTAGAGATGACTACAAGAGTATGCCACCAGCAAGGCAGAGCCTGGCAAGCTACCTGTGTCGTATTTGATATGCCAAATACCAGTAACAATTTTAGACCTCATTCCCATGACCTGATGGAATGGTTTGAGGCTCTTTATGTTCCTGGAGCAAGCAGGTGCTCTTGGGCTCTACTACATGAGACAGGACATACGGAGATTTTACTGGTGCCTGCTCGAGCCAATCGATGATGAACGGGAAGACAGTGACAGTGATACAGTGATACTTCTTAGAAAGCTCTTTTTATTTTTTTACCTTTTGGATCAAATCAGGTAATGCTCAGGGTTATTCCTGACTACACTCAGGAATTACTTCTGGCAGTGCTTGGGGGACCATATGGGAAGCTGAATCCTGCTTGGCTCTAGGTCGGCTGCATGCAAGGACCAAGGTCGGCTGCTTGGCTCTAGGTCAGCTGCATGCAATGCCCTATCCATTGTAGTATTGCTCCAGCACCGAAAGTCCCTTTACATTTTTTTATATAATAACACAAGTTATTACTATTTCAAACAGGTCTCACAAAATAACATTCAGAAACTCACGTTTCTAAATAATTTAACAGTTTAGTTATAAAGTCATGCTACAAAATTCTTGCATATAAAAGATTATTACCAAAGTATTAATGGATGTTAAAATGTTCTTTGAAGAATGGAGTTGGTTCAAGAAGACAAAGATACTGGAATGATGCTCATGAGTGTCATGGGAGGAGTAGCTGGCTATTGTAGCTCTACAGCTATCACTCATTTGTCTTAACAGAATTGCTTCCCCACGATAGCACTCAGAGGCATTTATCCTACTAATAAGCAGCAACAAATTTCCCACTAATTTGGTGACATTAGCTACAACTTGATTTTGCCAACATCTAAGTTTGTTTTTTACTTTCTGGCCTCGGGCTACCACCATCTCCATGATCCGGCATCACTCCTGGCTACGCTTAGGGATCTTGCAGTGCCAGTATCTGGCCTGGGCCTCTAGCATGCAAAACATATACATACTCTGCCCCTGAGTATCTCTCTGGCCCTCAATTTGTTTTTTAAAATGGAGGTGTGGGAAAGACAACTTGCTGGGTAGGAGGATTCATCACCCAGAGAAATGACATAAAAGATGATTGGGTCAAGAATCGGAGAAATTCTGCTGTGTCAACAGACTTGCTGCTTCTGTGGGCTTAGAATGAGCAAGAACAATATCGATTCTCTAATATCCACATGCAGACTAGGTACTTACCTATCTGCCCTTTTGGAATATTTTCCACCAATGAAAGCTCCTTTTAAATGGAATAAAATGCGTCTTTCTGAGGGCCACACCAAGCTGTGTTTAAGGCTTTCTCCTGGGTCTGTGCCAAGGTATCACTCTGGCGGGCTTAGGGGACCATATGTGGTGCTGGTGATCCAACCAGGGTGGACCACGTAGTGCGTGGCAAGCACCATACTTGCTACACTGTCTCTCCATCCCCTGCAGTGTGCTTAGGTATTCATTTGGGACCAATTTTAAAAAAGCTTTTTTTTAATAACCCCCCCCCCCCCCCCCCCCCCCCCCCCCCCCCCCCACTCCAGCATTATCACTCTTTAAAGTCCATACAACATACTATGTTTTTACTCTTTCATGTATTTTCTGTGCTATTCTGTTATTCAGTTCTTATGAAAATTATAATGTATTTAACATCGTTTCTTATACTTTCTGTTCTTTTTAAATTTTTAATTTATAAATTATATAAGTATATAAGCCCTTAATTTGTAATATATACAATTTATATATATATTTTTATTTATATTTTATATTGTTTTATATTTCTCAAGCTTTCCAGTTTTTCTACACAAATCTAATGTTAAAAATTCAATGAGCAGGACTGGAGGGGACAGCTCAGTGGGTAGGAGCTTTTGCTTTGCACACAGCTGACGCGGATTCAACCCCTGGCATCCTATATGGTCCCCTGAGCACCTCCAGGAGTAATTCCTGAGTGCAGAGCCAGGAGTAACCCCTGAGCATTGACAGGTTGACCCAAAAAGAAAAAAAAATCAGTATGCTGACCAATGAAGACTATAATCCACATTCCTTTGGCCAAGATTTTAAAATTTGATTTTTTATTAATGCAGCCCAGGTTTATACTTTGGATTTTATTGAACCTAAGGTTCAATGAAAACTCAAGTCTATTATTTTGCATGAAATATTGCCAAACCAACTTTCCATACATCTGTCATTAAAATATGTTTTGGGGACTTCTAGTATCTTACTTGAGACAACTTTATATTCTCCTTTAGCTCGTCCTCCCCACCCTGAGGAAATGCTTCATATTTGATAAGCTTTTTTTTCGCAGTCATGAATAACAAAGCTGAACAGAAGGGAGACAAGGTTGGGGCATTCTGACATCATGGGGTTGGAGAATTGAGTAACATTGGTTCTTTTCTGTTAGCTCTCCTTTTTTTTCCTTCAGGATTTCTTTGAGGACAATTTAATTTAATGAGTGCTGGAAGTCACTCCACACTCAGTCCTCTCAGTCCATTTCCACCTTTAGCAATGTTCATAAACACCAGGACAGGGGTTCGCCCCACCTTTGCTTGACACTTTTCTTTCACTGTGTGGATGCATGTGTGTGTGCGTGTATGGTGGTGGTGGGTGTGTGTTGAGCCAGCAGTGCTCAGGGGTTACTATCTCAACTGACCTTCCATCCCCTTAATTCCACATACTTCCTTTTGGCTGGTTTTCCTGGGTAGATTTAAGAAAGAGATAGAGAAGCTTCATTACCAATGACCCCAGAAGTCTGTGGTTCCAGATTTATTTTTTTTTATTGATTCATCCATGTATTTATTTTCTAAACATGCAGTCTTTCTACTTTCAGTCTTGGCACTGAAAGATCACTTTTGTGCTCGGAGGCCTCACCATTTGCATCCATTTAACTCCAGAGGGAAATTATTCTCTTCTGAACATGATAAACATAAAACCTAAAAAATATGTCCAACTGATTGCTTGGGGCACTCTATTGTAATTGAAAAAGGCTCCTGAGTCTTTCTATTTTATTGGACCAAATTACCCACAATGAATATAAACTTCCTATGACATTTCTGCCTGTGTAGGTCCTAAACTGTCTTTTGACTGATGAGCCAGAAAGTTAGTCTGGAGTTTCTCTTTCCAAGTCTTTTTAGTTAATTTAAGGAGACAAAACGTTAAGCAATAAATTATTCATTGGACTTAATAGAAAAGATCCAAAGTTGTTGATATATTTTCTCATCACTGTGTGAATATTGGAAATGGAGCCTCTGTATAATTATTTGAAGCTATAAGGTATTGATTAATCAAAGTAAATAAATGAATGTTTTCATCTGCATTCATGATCTAATAAAGGGCATGGAAATTTGTTTGCCCTCTCCATTTGACGTGTCCTTATTATTAATAGATTTGAGATGCAACACTTAGCAGATTGACTCATAAAAAAGCAAAGTGTATCAGCAAACTTAAATAAGCTTTTCAAATATTAATTAAAATGTGTAGTGAAGAAAACAGATGTTTTTGAAAAGAAAAACAAAAAATGTTTTTGGTTTAGACTAATCAAAGACTAATTTGTAATTAAATGTCATTGTTTCATTACATTTGTCATGTACTATCCCCTCACTGTCTTCCCATTGTTCATCGATTTGCTCGAGTGGGCACTAGTAACATTTCCATTAGTCCTGTCACAAACAAGTGTAAACCAAGGGCATCTACTTACTCCAGGGACAGGAGGAGCCCAAAACCATTCTTCAGGTCATGGAACTGAGGTCCATAATTGTTACTAGTTTTTGGCATAACTGGAAATTAAAACACGGGTAGCTTACCAGGCTTTACCATGTAGGTGGTATAGTCTCAGTAGAAGGCTCTCAACTCGAGCATTTACGGATGAAACTTAAAGGGGGAAGATATGGTTTTCTCTTGGATGGAGCTCTGAGGAACTATGGAGTCTGGACGTTGAGAATGACTGACTGCATAATGTGTGGTTTCTCTGGCTTCTTGCTAGGCTTACTGGTATCAGTTAGAACCTGTCTAAAACTGTTTATATGTATAAATGTGAAAGAACTTGGGAAGAACCTTATGCTAAAATCAGTATTCTCTAAAAATATCGGGCAGCCACAAAGCGGCCGCACACCAAGGGACCTGTGGGTCTGGCATGGGGTGGGTCTCTCTCTTCCAGGGCAACTGGCATGGAGGCGGACGAAAGGGCAGGGCCCAAAACTCCACTCCGAGTCCGGCCAGCATGGTCTCTCCCAGCTCATGAGAGCAAACCCTTGGAGCAATGTTGGACTCGGCCAGGGGCTGGCCGGGCCCCCTTACCGGGAGGTCAGCTCCATGGGTTGCATCCACATGGGGCCGACTGAGCAGCGCAGCTGTGGGTCTGAAGTGGATGGGTCTGGATTTCTTCCGGGGTTGCAAATTAGCTGAGTCTGGCATATGTGGGTCTCTCTTCCGGGGCAACTGGCATGAGGCAGAGGAAAGAGCAGGGCCCAAAACTACACTCCGAGTCCACCAGCATGGTCTATCCCCAGCTCATGAGAGCAAACCCTTGGAGCAATACCAAAAATATATGGAACACTTAAACTAAATTGTTGACTCTTTACGGGAAACTCAAAATCAACTAAATGTCCTGGAGTGTGTTTTTTGATAAGTACGGTAACCCTACTTGAAAAGCCTGTTTTAAAGAACCCATTCTTTTCTTAACATATAAAGACCTCAATATAACTAGGAGAACATTAAATTCAAACTCATATTTTTAAAGTAATTTTAACTTATCAAAATTTAGTATTATTTCTTTCTCCACTATAAATAGCAACTTCCCAGGCAAATATCAAGGAAGTAAGTCAAGAACAGGTTTTCTTCACAGAAAAAAAAAAGCAAGAAATCTTTTCCTTTTCCTTCCCCCTCCCCACCCCTCCTTGGCTAAGAACTATTTGGGTGTTTATGACATCATTGACTGCCAGACAATACAGGCTGAGGGGAGTAGACAAAAATCACATATACTTGTTTCGTCATGTTCCAAGGTCATACCTCATAATTTTGCTGGCCTTTGATGGCTTGTGGGCCAGATATTCCCCAATTCCTGGACTGAAGGGCAGCTATCAACTAAGTTAAAGTTAGACTAAAGAATTAGGTGCAATCACACATGTTTTGTAGCTTTGTCTTGTTTCTGCATTGCACTTTAAGTTGAAAATAATCAAGATTAGAGGTATTATTCTACTTAAAAATGCTGATGTAGCTAAGACAGCCTAATCACACAAATCCACAAAAGCAAATAATCAAATTTTTATAAATAACAAGGAGTTTCTCTATATTGCTGCACTCCAAGGCCATGCAATGGATATCATCTTAAAACAATTTACAACAATCACTTCATTTTTTTTCTTGTGGCTGATAGATCCCTTTTGAGAATTTCATAAAAAAAAATCAAAGTTATCCCAGAAAAATGCTCCAACTCTCCAAGACATTTGAACTTCTGCAGTTTTTTCTAGGTTCTAAATAAGGATAGTAAACAACCTCCTGAACAATGGCTGTACTACTCTAAAATTTTGTTTACCCTGAGTAATACTGACGTTCTAGAAGTCCACACAATAAATAGCCAAGTGGCCAAGTCTATGCCATCTTCAAATTAATCAAATGAATAACTGCTTTAAAGATCAGATATATCCTACCTATATTAGCCAGATCAGAGATTCAAATATTTCAAAGGACCCAGGAACACTTATTTTAAGGATATGATAAATTAGATAACAAGAAGCAAAACCTTTTTTTTTTCCTTTTTTGGGTCACACCGGCAATACTCAGAACTTACTCCTGGATTACTCCTGGCACTGCATGGGGGACCACATGGGATGCCGGGGATCAAACCTGGGTTGGCCACGTGCAAGGCAAATGCCCTACCTACTGGACTATTGCTCCTGCCCCCAAAACCTTATTTTTTTGAGGTGGTTACTACTTTGAATAATATGTTCATCTTATTATCCTTTCAGAAGCCACTGTCCTTACATTATTTGTTAGTGAATAAATAAGGATTAATCCACCATATCGAAATATCATATATTGAATAACTTAAACATCAGACTATTATGTCCTTCTGTTCTGAAGTGTAGAAAGTTCAAAGTCAATAATTTTTTCAATTTGGTATATTTCTTGGTATAGACAGCTTCTCCCCTATCCCCAGTGCCTCACCTCTTTATTTATACTATATATTCCCACAAAGTACATAACTACCTACCTTTTAATAGCACTACTTTTTATTTGAAAACTCTGATTTCATATAGTAACCCAACAATTCTTCAGTCTAGTTCAGAATTCCATTGACATGCTTCAGTCTAGTTCAGAATTCCATTGACATGCTTTTATTTTCATTTTTTTATATTCTGTCCTATTGATTCTCCTTAATGTCCACAGTCAGTCTCCTCCATCCTATTGTGCATTTGCTTGACACCTTGATTCCCACTCTGCCTCTCAACTCCTCTCTGATAAATTTCCACCATGAATAGGACAAAATGCTTCCCTTAACTATGAATGTACTTGATCTATGATTGTAGTTTAGATAAACATTTTGTTGTTTTCATTTGAAGTCAGAACCCAAAACTTTAGCTTGTCTTAAAAGTGGCCAGTAATCATATCATATCACTTGAGTGTAATGTAGTTCACTAATTTCCCCACGATTTTTCAAATCAAAACACAACAAGACACCAACTTCTCTTCTTTCTGAACTTCTAAAGCCTCTACCTTATCTTCAGCCTAGATGATCACCTTACCTTGTTATTCTCCTGTAAAAGACTGGAAATAATTAGTAAATTATTTTTGTTTTCATTTCTTCATTCATATTATTTCTTGCTATAGCCTATCTATATATGTATAGTATATGTTAATTTAGTAAATGGATGGACTAAGCACCTATCAATAAATTAGGTCATGGGAAAAAAACATAAATTGACTTGATTATTGCTTTAAGACTCAGACATGGGGCAGAGCTGCTACTTGCTCTCCCTGTGCCCAGCCACTCACGAGGCACCCAGGAGGGATGACAGGTTCTAGCTTGGCCCACCAACCCAGCAGAGCTTTGCAACAAGCCAGACGACCCCCACTCCATGAGGGCCTCCATTTTCCACATCCGGACTTCCCTCTCATCAGAACTCCACCCAGCAGACCAGAGTATCACAGACTGGCTCATGCGGCCGCTTGCAGCTGTGCGGTTCATCAATAAATGCTGGATTTAGAGATGACTACAAGAGTATGCTACCCGCATGGCAGAGCCTGGCAAGCTACCCATGTTGTATTTGATATGCCAAATACCAGTAACAATTATAGACCTCATTACCATGATCTGATGGAATGGATTGAGGCTCTTTATGTTCCTGGAGCAAGCAGATGCCCTTGGGCTCTACTAGCATGAGAAAGGACATATGGAGATGTTATTGGGGCCCGCTCGAGCAAATCGATGATGAACGGGAAGACAGTGACAGTGATACAGTGATTCCCACAGGATAGAAATAGAACACAAGTTCATTTTTATTTAGTTATAAGGGCCTAATATTATTGTAATAAGCTAATTATCATGACCTCTTATAAATCTAAATGCTTGCTCAAAGTCTCCATCTTGCAGTAGGAGGTAGAACCTTAGCATATTAACTTGTGGGGGACATAAACATTCAATCCATAATAATGTTTATTAAATACTTGTTAGATGCTTGGCACTGTTCTAAGGCTGATTGCTTAGTGATGAATAGGGTACTGTGTGTAAGATTTCCATGGGAAAGACTAGAAATTACCAAAGTTATAGGAAATGGGAGGTTTAGAAGTTTATGAAAGCATATAGGAACGGGACAATAGCTAGTCAGCTATAAGAAATGTCTGTTTTTGGACTCCAACTTTCATTGCAAATATATGATAGTTCCCAGATATATTTTAGCCATTTGTGTCTTTGAAACTTTTGATTTGCTAATTTGAAGCCAATGGAAAAAGTGGCTTCCAAAACAAGGAAATTACACTCAAATTACATTATAGTCGTAGCTTTTCTCCCTGACTTTCATTGAATTTTGATTTGAAAGATTCCCAGGAACAAATATATTTTGCTTTTTTCTGTGTGAAATTGAATCTAGCATTTTTTCTTTTTTTCACACAACAAACTATCTTCTGTTTTTCCCTTCTCTTCCTTTAGGAATTCCAATTATCTTTGGAATATAATTATTCTACAATTTCATAAGGGTTCTGCTAATGCACTTCCAGCCAAAATACCCAGATCCTCTTGCCTTTCTCAAACATCATGTGACATCCAGAGTGCTCAGTGGTGTAGCATGTGTCTTACATTTATTAATCTTTAATATTTATGCCAGGGCCCTACCTATATCCCCACAAAACATCATGTCATGGTTTGACAAAAACGGTGAGGAAGGAGAGTAAAACAACTTGGGGATGACCTTCACCACTACTGGGAAACTTGCTTTTGTTTTTAAAGACCCTGTCCAAGAAGAATTCCAGGGTACTCCACGAATGAAACAATATTCCTTGATTCCCTTGGGGAGGATCATAAGGAAGGATCTTGTCTAGGTGCTGTCTCATTCTGTCATACCTTAGAGGAGTAACCATCACACAGATTGGGAATTACTCGTGAGGAGTATTCTGGAAATAGTTTGAACTTGGGGAGTAGTTCAATGTAGTTTTGTACATGTGATGTAGGCAGGGGAGACAGGGGGTGCCACATGGCAATAAAATTCCCTAAGAAGAAAAAACTGGTCCTTCAGCTATCTGGAGTCACCTGTTTGGAGACCGGAACCAGACTTGATAAGACCACTACCCACAACAATAGATCCCGAGGGAGATGGATCAACCTTCTGGGCCCAGGACCCAGCTGCAGAAGACTCCAGAGCATTCCAGTCCAAGAGGATAAAAACCCATTGGAAATCAGTTGGGGCTCACTCTCCGTCTTTGGAGTAGCCTGCATTCTTTCTTGAGCGTGTTACTCTCTCTCTTACTTTCTCTCCCTCTTCCCTTTCCTAAAATCTTCTTAATAAAATCTGTAAAACTTCCCTGCTCATCAACTCCTGAAAATTCCTTTTCTGCAGGAAGACAAAAACCCTGGGGCAATACTGGGTAAGGCCTAGGACTGACTTTCTTTTTCTACAAAGAGCAATTCCTTGCTTCAGCCTGAGTCCGCTGATCTCTGAGAAATCTCGGGTGGTGGGGATCAGTTCCTGTGCCTAGAGATCAAGCGGACATCAGTTGTGGCTTGGCGACCACCTCGTGGGGCTGGTGGGGCTCAGACACATGCCGTGCAGTGGCTCATCGCAGACTTTATCAGTCCTTAGCCTGCCCAGCGGTCCCGGGCGACAGAGGAGACTGGGGAGAAAGCCACCATTTCTCTCTCCTTCCGGCCTCACATGAGCCACCCGTGAGGCCCCCCTACATCACATGTACTATGATTTTTGAAAGTTCTGGACAAAGCAGAAATAAGTTAAAGTGTCTGTTATTTTTAGCATTTTTCCTTTTTATGGGTCCTTGCCTAACACTTTCTTATATTAGTTCTCACATTTCTAGAGGAAACGATATTAGAAATCTTTATTTATTTTTTGTTATGCTACAATTACAAAAATATTCATAATTGGGACTCAGTCATACATGTTCCAGGACCCGTACCTCCACCAGTGCCCCATTCCCACCAGAAAGGTCCCACATTCCCTCCCATGCACCCTGAGTCTTCCTCTATAGCAGCTGTAGCAGAAAGTAGATCTAAGGATACATAAGGAAGGTCTGATGCATACTGCCTAATAACAGATACCTGTTGAAAAGGCTTTCTTTGCTCCACTTAATATTTTTCCTCTTTATTGATGATCGAGTGATCGTATATTTGAGAGTATATTTCAGAATATTCAGTTCTATTCCATAGGTCTACAGGTCAGTCTCTATACCAATACCATGACTTTTTAATTATGATTGCTCTGTAGTAGAGTTTGAATTTGGGGAAAGTGATACCTCCCATCTTCTTTTTCCCAAGAATTGCTTCAGCTATTTATGGCAGTTTATTATTCCATACAAATTTCAGAAGTGTTTGGTCAATTTCTTTGAAGAATATCATGAATATCCTTATGGGGATCCCATTGAATCTGTATAAAGCTCTAGGGAGTATTGTCATTTTGATAATATTAATTCTCCCAATCCATGAGCAGGGAATGTATCTCCATTTCCTCGGGTCCTCTTTTATTTCTTGAAGCAGTTTTGTAGTTTTCTTTGAAGAGATCCTTTACATTCTTAGTCAAACCGATTTCTAGGTATTTGATTTTCTGTGGTGCATTTGTGAATAGAATCGTTTCTTTTATATCTCTTTCTTCACTTTTGTTATTTGCCTATAGGAAAGCCATTGACTTTTGGATGTTGATTTTGTACCCTGTCAATCTACTATAGGAATCTATTATTTCTAGGAGCTTTTTGGTAGAGAATTTAGGGTTTTCTACATATAATATCATGTCATCTGCAAATAGTGACAGTTTGCCATCTTCCTTTCCTATGTGGACACCCTTATTGTCCTTTTCTTCCCTTATTGTTATGGCAAGAGCTTCCAGTACTATATTGAGTAGAAGTGGTGAGAGTGGGCAGCCTTGGCTTGTTCCCAGTCTTAGGGGGAAGGCTTTCAGTTTCTTCCTGTTGAGAATAATGCTCTCTGTGGGCTTTTGGTAGATGGCTTTGTTTAATTTGAGGAAGGTTCCTTCAATTCTCATTTTTTGGAATGGGAGAGTATTTAATAATGAATGGGTCTTGTTGGATCCTAGTATGGCCACCCTGGCCTTTTTGAGGGGTTGTTTGAGAGAAGGAGTGTTAGCCTGCCTTTATTTAAGCCTATCTTTGCTCTGACAACTCAGATGCATTTCTTTTTTTTTTATACCACCGGAGATATACAAATAAAAGATATACAATTAAAAGTTCATGTTTGGGTTTTGTCAACAGCCGCTCAGCACCACCCCCCCCTCCACCAGTGCCCCATCTCCCACCACCAACATCCCCGGTTCCCTCCCCCCTCCCCCAGCCCCGCTCCAGCAGGTTCTTATTTTTTTTTTTTGTGGTTCATTTATTTTATTTTTTAATTAATTTTTTATTTTACAATTACAAAGATATACATTAAAAGTTCAGGGGGCAGGAGCAGCACCCATCCCGCCACCAGCGCCCCATCCTCCCACCACCAACGCCCCGTTCCCCCCCCCCTCCCCCCCCAGCCCTCCTCCAGCAGGTTCTACTTTCCTCCTATCTCTCTTTTCCCCTCTCCAGACTAACAGATGCATTTCTTGATAGCAGCAGGGTATTGGTTTCAATTTTTGATTCATTTTGCCACTATGTGTATCATAACTGGTGCATTTAGACCATTGACATTGAGAGAGATTATTGTTTTGGGAGTTTGTGCCATCTTTCTGTTTAATTTTGTTGTTCTTTTGAGTGTCTTGTCTTAGAGTAGCTTTTTCATCCCTTCTTTTTAAGTTTTGTTTTGAGTCAATGAACTTCCTGAGCTGTTATTTATCCATGAATCTGTGTATCTGTCCTTCAAATTTGAATGAGAATCTAGACAGCTATAGAATTCTTGGTGAGTTCTTCATTTCATTGAGGTTTTTTTTTAATTAATATTTTATTATACCACCGTAAGATATACAATTACAAAGTTGTTCATATTTGGGGGTTTTGGTCATACAGTGTTCCAGCACCCATCCCTCCACAGTGCCCATTTCCCACCATCAATGTCCCTGATTCCTTACCCCCTCCCATAGCCTGCCTCTATGGCAGGTTCTTTATCTCTTTTCTCTTTCTCCCTCCCCCCCCCTCCCTCCCCTCTCTCTCTCTCTCTCTTCCTTCTCTTACATATTTTACACTATATCCCACCAGTGCATTCAGGTTGGCGGGCCTCTTCTGATAGGTCTGCCAAAAGTCAAATGGATGCTCCTTTGTATAAAATTTCCTTCTTTGATCTTGCTGCTTAAAGAATCGTGTATCTATGGCATCATTATTCAGACTAGGCTATGTTTTTGGGTCTTTTAATTGGGGTCTCTTTTTGCTGGTATCCTTTTGGGTTTCTTGGATCTGGATACCTGCATAATTTAACTCTGGGAATTTTCCTGCAAGGAATATTTTTTGGCTTTTTTGGTCATACTCAGCAAATCTCAGCAGTTATTCCTGGCTCTGCACTCAGGAATTACTTCTGGCAGTGCTTTGGGGACTATATGGGATGACGGGGGTTGGAACCTGGGCCGGCTGTGTGCAAGGCAAACAACCTACTCATTGTACTATCACTCTGGCTCCCTGTAGGATTAGTTTTTTTTGACTGTACCTATCTCCTTGGGGTTGCCTTCCTTTTCCTCTGGGACTCTGATAATTTATATTGTTCTTTTTTGGATTCATCCCAATGTTCTCTGTTCTGCTGCTGATCCAATTTTTGCTCTTTTTTCATCTGCTGAATTTCCCTGGGTTCTTTCAGCAGCTCATCCTCATTCTCACTGATTCTATCTTCTGCTGCTGTCATCCTACCATTGAGAACCCCTGCTGCATTTTTCATTTCATCTACTGAGTTTTTATTGTGATATTTCTGTTTGTATTGTTTCTTTCTGCTCTCGTTTCCTCCCATAATTTGTTGACTGCCATTTCCACTGCTTCATTTATGTCCTCCTTTATTTTATTGGACATCCATTCCATTTTGTCATTGAGCTTATTAAACATCCTCACATTTTTTTCTCTGAATTCTTTGTCAGAGAGATTATGTATGCATGTATTCTTTTTTGAGTCTTCAGGACTGTTTTCTTCATCTGCTCTTCAAGCTGGGGATCTGCGTTTTTTTTTCTCATGATCCTGTGGTAACTTGGGGTGTTTTATTCTTCTGGGGCACTGTTTCTTCCTTGCTGCCAGGTAGGATTCTGGAGATGCTCATCAGATGGTGTTCTCCTCTTCTCTCTTCAAGTATTTACCTTACTCTGTATATTAAATTTCCTGCATTTTCTATTAATATGCGGCCTCTAGGGGTGAGCACTGCCCACCCCTAGAATTCTTATTAAGAATGATTTATGAAGTTAAATAAGTAAATGACTGTAAATCATGTTGATCTGTCTTTTTATGTAGGAACTATTAAGTATTAGTTCTAACTAAATGATTTCTAGCATGTCTATAAATATTTACTAGGGAGTTCAGATGAGCCTGATTTGAGAAAATGTAGTCACTCTGTCTTTTCCATTGGGGAAGATTATAGGCCCTTTCATGCACATTATCTAATAAAAATGGTTATCTGGATCTCTCTATTAACTTATAATTTTGTCATAAGCCAGTGTTATATCCAGAATTTAAGTTACTTTCCAAACCTAATCAAACCAAAAAGTAAAGGACAGGAGAGTTTGTGAGGGGAGGGGGGGGGGGGGGGGGGGCTTTTTTTTAAATAAAAAGATCATAAAGTCTCTGGATCATGTTGACCCATTGAAAAAGCACTTAGTCAGTACAAGAATTATGGAATATCCACTTGCAATTACAAAAGCTATAGAATGCAATATATTCCATGTTAAACACTTAAACCTTATCACTTCAACCTCTATATTTGATACATGGAGCACCAAGATCACAAGTGAATTTGCAAGAGATCACATTCATTCACTGAGAGCATAGAATGACCCCCCATTTTGATGGCAGCAATAGTAATATATGTCTGGGTACTAATAGGGGGAAATGAAAAGAAATTTTATAATAATAATAATAAATAGCAAATGATAATAATAGCCAAAAAATCACAAAAAGTTATTCTATATATCCTTAAACTTTTTATCTTCTTGGAGACTATCAGATTTTCAAGTATTTGTTATCACACAAAAGCAAGGCTTCAGTAGATGAGAAAATAGGGGGTAGATCATTTGCACTCCTTTCCCTAGAGTTATCATCAGAGTAGGTTTTAGTGAGAGAGAGTTGTGTTAAAGCTAATATTGGTTTGTTATCAGGAGGACAATAATTGTGAAAAACAAGCTAGCAGAAAGTGCCTATCTATATCCCTGGACTAATTCCTCAAAGCCTACTTACTGATAAGGCAAGTTTATAGCCAATATCTGACATGTATACCCCTGGCAGAGAAAGCATGGTTTTAACTTACAAGCATGGGCCAAAAAGGCAGCTTAAGAAAGACTTGATGTGGTTTATCTATGAAGGGAAACATAAGAGAGTTATGACCTCATCTTCAGCTTGGGGCTTTACAGTATCTTGGCATCTAGACATTGGCCTTGGGGTTAGGGTTACAGAAAGCCCATGTCAACAGAAGGAAATGCTGTGATTCCCTGTGTACTTTGGCTATAGTATTGTATGTGCAACAAGAGGCCTGGGAAAGTATGTAATGTAGTATATACTATACATACACATATAGTATTGTATGTGCATACAGAGGCTTGGGAAAGCAGAGAGAAACAGAAGATAAGAGGGTGGGTAGAAGTGAGCTTTCACCTGATACTCATGAACATCACTTAGCAATACAAATGTTAATCATAAACTGACTTGCTCCATCTTACTCAGAAGTCTATGGTGAACTTGAAAAAGTACGATTTTCCATTTGGTTGTGTTCATAACAGATCATGAGGTTAGGACTGGGCAGAAAGGGTTCATTTGTATTACTTGTCTTCCAGTTGTTCATCGATTTGCTAGAGCAGGCACTAGTAGCATCTCCATATGTCCTGTTGAGTGCTAGTTTAGTCCAAGGGCATCTGCTTGCTCCAGAAATACGAAGAGTCTCAAACCATTCATTCAGGTCATGGGAATGAGGTCTATAATTGTTACTGGTTTTTGGCATATCAAATACGACAGGATTTGACAGATGCCTCATGATCAGCTGAACACAGGGAGAGCTAGTAGCAGCAATGCCCTGTGTATCTGTGTCTTGATGTTCAAGCATACCTGAGCTTGAAATAGGCATCGCTGTACAGTGGGACTCTGATGGACAGGGCTTGAGATCAGCTCCTGAGTTTACGGCTTATGGGCAGAGTGTTAGGTAAAATAATTGGGAAAGCTTCAGAGAAATAGTGTAAGGGTTGAGGCACTTGCCTTGCAGTTGGCCAGCCCCAGTGCAATCCCAGCCACAGAGTCCATTGAGCAAATCTAGAAGTGTCCACTGACCACAAAGTCAGGAGCAGCCCCTGAGCACTGCTTACTATACTGGCTTATGACAGAAATTATTAGTTAATACAGAGACCCACATAACCACTTAAGCTTAGTTACTTCCCCCAAAACAAAAAGGTAAAATTAGAAACAAAATTGAGAATGGTTTCCAGGAAGGCTGATCAAGATAAAAGCAAAACTGAAGACAAATGCTGAGTTTTGGATTAGGGTGTTTTTAGAGAGACTGATATGTTCAAATTGATGAATGTAGATGACGCCTCAGATTTCTTCTAACTCCTTCTCATGTGGGGATTGCTGGGAGGCCAGGAACACAGAATAAAAAATATGTGTGCAGGCAGCATCAACTCAGCAGCAAGAAATTCTTATTAGCATCTTGGAATATTACAATTGACTTTTATTAGACAACAAATTAGAAAATGTATGAGTTCGATTAGAAAAGTGATTACTCTATTATCATTAATTTATATGCACAGACATATCTCATTTCATTGTGCTCTGATTTATTGGATTTGAAGACACTGAATTTGTTTTACAGATTTATATTCTACAATGTTTATGGGAGCTCTGCATTGAGAAAACCTATGGGTATTCATGTTTACCAGCAGCTTGTTTTCATTTCATGTCACATTTAACCAAGATGTGTTCATGTAGCTTTTGAAGAGTAATGACATCACACATCCAACAGCTATAGGATAGTATAAACCTAGTCCTTACATACACTAGAAAACTTCCCCAAATCATGTGGTTCTTTAATTGCAATACTAACTGTATTGTGATCCTCTAGAACCTACTCTGTGATTTCTCTCAGTTATTCTGGAACTTTGTTGAAGTAGAAAGGAAACATGCCTTTCAGAATCTTTTTCACATTGATGAAAATCAATTAATTTGCACATGCATGAGCACTTCAATCTTGCATGATTCTTGGTCTTGTACTCCTTTACTTTTGACAGATACACAGATTACCCTGCTTTTGGAATAACCAGTAATAAAAATTCTGTTCATTTGTAGGTCTTTATAGAGAACATGAATGAGTAAGTATGTTCTCACTTCTTTGGTCTCATTTTCTCCTAACTAGTATGTAGCCTTTTATTATCAACATATTTTAATGTATGAGGTTTATTTAATGGATGGTGTCACAGGACTCTTACAGATAATAGATTTACAACCAGAATCTAGTACCTCATTTTTATTGCAATGAAGAAATGTGTTTTTTTGGGGGGTAAAGTGAAGACAAGTTAAATTAAAACAGTCTCCCTCACCGTTTGGGGTCTTTGTACACTTGCTTTTATATTGGTTGTCTCCCATGTTTTTTAGCTTCAAGAAGATGTTTATACAAAAAGAGAAGCTAAGTATTACAATTTTATGCTTAGGACAGACTGTTTATTAAACCCTTGAACTGTAGTTATTCTGGCCTATTCCCTATGGAATTGGAAACTTCTTTGAATAAAGTAGTAATTTCAAGTTCATTGTCTTTGAAAATATTTAATTAATATTCAATTCATTGGACAAAGTGTTTTAATATATAAATGGTCAGTTAAGGCTTTTAAAGAACTAATGTGCTCAAAATGGTTTTGCTTCCGTGGTTTGCTGATTTTGGTGACTGAAATTGAAATAATATTTTCACAAATAATGGTTTCTTTCGATTATATTTCTTGAGATGCAATACTCACCTTCTATTTGTGACTGAAGACCACGACCCTGAGGCTTGAGAGTGGCATTGTTAGGCGGAGGAAGCTATTTTATTCTTGGCAGCAGAGGCTAACACTTGGGCTGCTTGGGTGGAGGCCAAAGAAAAGGCGGTGATTTCATTGCATTTATTATAGTGACATATCTGAGTGCTGAGAAAAGCATTTGAACCACTGCTCAAGTAAAATAACTTTATTAAAAATTCAGATACATAGTTTCAGGCTGGATACCAGACTAAGAGATGTGAAGGCAGGGGCATTTTTTGGGACCCAAAGTGGAAAAAGTTTTTATTTTTTAAACTTTTATTAATCAGATAGCAATAGGGGTAAATTTTGGGTACAACTCTGTGGTTAGTATCTTTGCTCTTCATAGCAGTTGATGAAAGGTTAAGAATCTCAGGTTCTTCCTTTTTTAATTTGCTTTGTTCTTGGTTTTTCTTCTGAAGGAACTATCATATTGTGCTTAGGGGACTTACAGTACAGGATAGTATATTGCTTGAACTCTTTAGCAGCAGAAATTATTTGGGTCACTCAGTCATTGTTTGGGCTCCTCCAGGACCACGCCCACAGATGCTCCAGGGAACATGTGGTGTTTGGGGTCAAACTGGAGTTGGCCACATGCATGTCATGTGCCTTAACTTATGATAGAAATTAAGAGAGGAAGGGTGTCAATTAATCTAGTTAAATAAAAGTACTCATTCTATATATTAATCAATTAATTTATTTTCTGTTTATACCTGGGAGTACTCCCCACTGCGCTTTATGTAAACGTGGTCTACAACGTTGTGCATGATGACTTGTTACAGGCATTCTTCAAGATTCCAACACTAGCCCCACTACCGCTGTCACCTCCCTCCACCGTTGTTTCCATTTTCTCAACTACCCCTCAAGTCTCATCCAGAATAATTTATTTTATATTGCTCTTACCACTAAATGGCTAACAGAATGACCAAGAAATATTTCCGCATAAGAAAATTTGAGAAAAATTGTTGTATCTCACCATGGGGACATTACATCCTAGTCTGAGGGTTTACTAAGCTGTTATTGTGAATAAGCCTTCTGGGTTAATGTTTTTGTCGGTGGATATTGGTTGGCTCCTATGTTACATCACATCTGACCTGGTGTGCTACTATTGGAATGTCAGTGTTTTATATTTTGGAGATTTGCAGCTGCTCCAGAAAGTCCAGAATATTTCATTGGCAGTCCATTCAGAGGCCCGGCAGCAACTTTGCAAGTAGGAACAGCTGCTGGGGCTTTGTTAGGGTGGACGTTGGTCTGCCCCTCCTTTGAAATCACCCTGAAGGCCTCAGTCTGGAACAGGTACCCAAGAAATCTTTGCATGGAAGTGCACTTGTGCGGCTCTTGGCAGAACAATATGTGGTGCTGGTTGGGGACCACGGGGGGGTGGAGTTGTTGGGGTGCACAGCAAAAGCCTTAACCCCTACTCTTGTTTTTCAGGCTCTGTAATTGATCATTTAAATATCTTTCCTACAGAGGTGTAGTATACCTTCAAATAGATAATGGAAAACCCTCATCCTTGGGGGTGGGAATTTAAAAAATCACCTGGTACAGGGTCACTAGTCAGGAGACTTCCTCTCTGACTCCTCCCTAGTGTCTGGTCTGATGGTAGGAAGGTAGACATTCTCACCACTTGCATGTGGTAGAACACGAAAGTCAAAGGGGATACAACCAACATACCATGGACTGAGAGAGGAAGGACTCAGAGCCCAGTGACGGGCTAGAGAAAGTGCCTATTGCAGATGCTTTATAGTAGATGTAACTTAGGAGGGTAAGAGTAGGATAACTTCTGAGAAAGAGGTAAGAAGCATGGAAACTTAAGAGATCACTAGATCACTTGATCACTTCACATCCCATTGTTCATCGATTTGCTCAAGCGGGCGCCAGTAATATTTCCATTTGACCCTATCACATGCCAGTGTATCACGAGCACATGTAACTTAAGAGATACATGGGCTCAATTAGTGGGGAATGCTGGAGCAGTGTATGGGATCGACTAGGACAGAGGAGGGTGATGTGTGAACCAGATGATGGAACTGTGTGATGTATGAGCCAGATGATGGAACTGTCTTCTTGGATATTTCTGCTCTGCTGAGTTTGGGGTGGGCATCATTATTTTATCTTGCTTCCAACTGGAAATATAACATTAACTTTGTAAAGAAAATTGTTAGTTTAATGTCACACACTTGGGTGATCACTAAAATCAGGAACAATGTTTAGGCCATTTAACAGATTTTCATACAACAAGAGGTGCCAGAGCTGTTCCTTAGACAGGAAGATAATCAAAAAGGCGAAGAGTTTTCAAGGAGAAAATAGTAAATGCACTAACTGCCATGGAAAACTCACATGAGATGAGAGCTGGAGACTATTACTTGGTTTAGAAAATTAAGGAGACCCTACACTTCTCTGAGACATTTTAATTGAACTGTGAGGGCAGAATGATCATCCAGTAGCAGTGGCATGTGTGAAACTGGAGAAACAGGGGCATGGAATGTAGTAATTTAGAGTGCAGCTATGAATCCCTCACGCACCATTGAGAAGATGCAGCCTTGAGCACATTATTTACCTCTGTGTACTCAAGTTTGACAGCTGAAAATTAGGAACAGTAATGGCTTTGAGCATTAAACAGGTAAAGCATTTGGAATGGTGCTTGGCTCATTGTTAAGTGCTTTCTATAAAAGTTAGTGCAGTTTTTATCTATACGTTTTGAAGAATTTCATCTGGGAAGAAAACTTGACACAACCTATCATTAGTTTTCAATTGCTCTATAACAAATCAACCTGTCAGTTGATTTGCTGTCACAATTGCTCTATAACAAAACAAACTTGAGGTTTAATACGTGCCCCCCATCCTCATACAGTACTATAGTTTAGGAGATAAGGTGAGGTAGCGCATGTTGGGCTCCAGTAGTGGGACAACCTGGAGAAGTGGTGTGAATGAATGGGGAAAGATGAGGGTGATGTTGGAACCAGGTTACAGAAACTTTCCTCTTGGGTTTCTCTGCTCTGTTGAGTTCCTAGAATTCATCTTAGCCTCTGCCCAGGAGGTACTCAAGCTTCCTGAAGTAGCAATAATGAATTGATGCATTCTCTCTCTTATTTCAAATCATTTTTTTTCAAGAAAGAGTATCATTCTTTTAAAACCTCACAGAGTACATGCACCACAACCACAGCCATTTTCTAGATTGGGACTCCACAGCTCGTCAGAGCCTCACCCAAGAGAGAAGATGAGTTCAAGTCAGGTATGAGGGACTCAGTGGCTAAATTCACCAGGCTTCCATGGAGCTGGATCTAGGGGCCCTTCCCCACCTTGTTCCCCCACCGGAAGGCCTGGTAGGCCAGACCAAAACTGTTACTAGTGCTGTTGACCATAATCCAAGAACACAGATGCATGATATCTCAAAGCCTGGTATACTCATCTTCCAGGTATCCCACCACATTTCATAGAATTAAGTATGGGGCATACAATCACAAGTGTGTGGGCATAATATGTGTCTGTGGGAAATATAGATAATTTCCTATACTGTGGACTCAAATGGTACAATGGACATTTAAGAATCTCCATTAACTTTTGTCTAAGAACATATTTAATGACAGTATTTAGAGAATTAACTCCAACAAGCAATATAGAAGAGATTATTCAGTGTATGTGTAGGACAAACTCAAACAGAGGTTAAGATAAATTTGAAATAAATTTCTGTAGGTGCAGTGGTGGTGGGTTTGGGGTTGACTGCATTCTAGAAACCCAGAAAGTGAATACAAGAACAGAAATGGGCCAGATTCCCACATAACAACCCAGGAAAAAAAGTCATGATTTTACAATGCCATTCCTTTTTATGGAATCTTAAGAAGGGAGCAGGCATGGGAATGGAGAAATGAGGAGTCTTTGGTTGTGGTAGGATTGGTGTTGAATGATGAATCTTTCTAACAAGTGTGTTGTGAAAAACTTTACTTTGAAAATCATGGTGTTTAAATAAATAAATGAAAGAAAACCTCACAGAATAACCCCCATGTCCAAAGAAAGATGAATGAATAAGTAAATCGTGGTATACATGCACAGTGGAATACACTCAGGTAGAAGAAAGACCAAACCTTGCCTTTTCTCTAACTTGGATGAAATGAAAGGATGTCAATGTAAGTAAGTCAGAGGGAGAGCAAGTAGCAAATTATCATACTCATATGTGGTATATAAAGAAACACAGCAAGGGAATGGACAATATTTAAGGAAATCAAATTCTTGGACTCTGGCACTAGAACTGCATTTTCTAATTGGGGAGAAGGGGCAATTCAGTGGTGAGACGTGGGTGGGAATGAAGAAGGTGAACTAAAAGTAATGTAAGAACAGTGGAGGAGTCTTTAGCTTGTTGATGGATGTGGATGGCTCGTAGCTTTGGACACTAAAAGCATAAATGATAACACTATTGCAGCCATGCTGACTCATTTGCAAAAATGATTATCTGTATAGGTCAGACCCATGAAGGATACTCTTGCTTCTTAATGTTGTCAGTGCCAGAAAGTCTCAGGAGTGTTATCCTGTTAAATTCATATCTTTCACCCATATTCAGGTGGGAGAAGACTTTATAAAATCATCTATTGCTAGGGCTGTACTAGAATTCTGCTTTTCATGGTATAGAAAGTTAAGTTTTGTGTTTTATACTTGTGGGGGCTGTCCAGATTTGGGACTGTCCAGGGTCCCCCAACAGTATTAGGGTTCATCAGGCTCCCTGTTATGATCAGGGTCAATGGCTGTCTCCTCCAGCTGTTGGACAGAGACACATGATATCCAGTTCTTAGAAAGTCTAAGGTTTTAATTATCCACACATCAACAGCACCAAATCTCTCCACACACCACCAACTCCCAGCAATCAGCAGCAGTAGCAGAGCAGAGAGAGCGAGAGCAGAGACAGGACCAAAGTACTATCAGAACTTATATAGTTTTCAAAGGCAGTGCTTCTCAAAGGCTGGGGGCAGGGCTTTACAAAAAGGGGGGGGTAAAAGTAAAAGACTTTTTTACCCAGAATACAAGGAAGTGAGAAAGGCTTCCTCCCACCAGGTGAAAAAAAACATTATGGGGCTCCTCACCTCAGCTCCTGGCTAGTGTGGAATCCCTGAACTTTTTTTCTCTCATCTTGAACTGATAAACAATTATTTCAATAATATTTCTAGTCATTTTTGCATAGACATAGTAAGAGAGATAGAAATTTATCTCCAGGATTAGGGTGACCTTTACTGGGCAGTCACACCATATAGTCCACACAACATTCTTCTCACCAATTGATCATTTAAATTCCTTCAAAGTCCTAATGATCCATTACTTTTCTTTAGGTAAGCACAGAGCTCATTCTGTGCCATTGCTCTTTAGTTTTGAGTGAGAACAAAAGCTTGCTTTAAGGTCTTGCTCTCAGGAGGAGGAAATTCACTTGTCCCGTGTCGAAGTCAGGGTGTTCTCTCTTCCTGGATCCATTCAGTTCCATGGTGGTATCCTCCATTTTTGTAGTGTGAGAACTTAGAATCAATCTAAAGGCAATTGATGTATTTAGTAAGGAAATATGGTAGAAGAAAGGAGTAACTAATTGTCTTGACTGTCTTCCTGTGTACACAAAAGGATGGCAGCTACAAAATCAGGAGCATACAAAGGGCACAAGGTAAGGAGAAAAGCAACATTTTAGCAAGCCACTACACTAGGCTAGGAAATTGACACCTTCCGAGTAGGAGACAGAGAGCCATAAACAAAAGAAAACCCAATAATACTAGTGTGTTTCACATGGAATTAAGATATTTAACATAGACAAAAGGCAATGTTCCTCTAGAGTAGTATATAAAATAGAAGTGGTTGTTACTTGTAGGACTGAGAATAAAGCAAGCTGGGTAACCTTGAGGAAAGGCAGGGGCATCACTCACATGGCAGAAAAGGTGGCTGGAACGTGCACTGCCTTTGTAATGCTTTAGGGTCATCAATTCCAAACTTCTGGAATATAGAAATAACTAATTATACTCCTGCATCTGTAGGTATCAACGGATATTGGCTGGACTCCCTTCATACATCAGGCCTTCAGTGGGACCAAACACATGCCTACACGTTGGCTATTCTCCACAGCTCGCTTGCTCTCCTTTGTACCAGTAGGGAAGTGCAGGCAATTCCTCTTCATGACAACACTGGAGACATAGAAACAAAAACAGATGCATGAGAATTCTTAAGATTTAGAGCACCCCATACTAGTCATTTCTGCCTGATTCTGTGCTCCTCAGCTGAAGCTGTGTCTAGACCAGTCAGAGCACATAGGTAGCACACAGGTGTGGGTCAGTGAGGAATTGACAGGATCATGGCTCTTATGATGACAGGCAAGTTTAGAAACAGAGCTGTTGGGTAGTGATAAAATTGACACTTGCTGAGTTTGAAGTTTCTAGTGATGTGAAAAGATGATAAAATTTAAACTTTAAATTTAAACATGGACAAAAGGGACAAAAAAGTTCTTAATGTTTGGAGATGATAATGGTTAGGATGGGTTAAAGGATTTTTTTTTTTTTTTTGCTTTTTTGGGTCACACCCAGCAATGCTCAGGGGCTTCTCCTGGCTCTGACCTCAGGAATCACTCCTGGCGGTGCTCGGGGGACCATATGGGATGCTGGGGATCAAACCCGGGCTGGCATGGGCCGGCCGCGGTGCAAGGCAAACGCCCTACCCACTGGGCTATCGCTCCGGCCCGGGTTAAAGGAAATTTAAAGCAAAGACCATTCACAGCTATATACGGAAGTTATGTAGTATTAAGAATATGTTAGTTTTCTTCCATAGAGTTCTACCTCTCTTTTTACCTCCTAGGAAACTTTCTTGCATGAATTTTTTTCCACTGGTACTGAATTTTATTTGCATCTGTGCACCAGACAGCAGTGGTGGTAATCGCATGTGGATTTGAGACCTCAAGTTTTATTCTTTAGGGTCTTTACCTATGGGCTGGTTGAGTCCTTCTATAACAAGTCACAGCTCCAGTATAGTGATTCTCTACATATGTTAAATTCCAGCTTCTGGTAAATTATCCTTCCTCATACGTCTTCAGACTAGGAGTATGAAGCTTTTCATTCTTGGTCATTTTCCACTCTTGCTTAAGTTTCTATATCACACTAGACTGATTTCCTAATACAGTTCCCATGCTTTGTAATATTTTTTCTAAATCCTTTTCAGTAGTCCAGCATGAGTGCGTCATCTGTTTCCTGTTGAGATTCTAGCAAAGTTAAAGACACATGGTAGGCAATGAGAAACAATAAAGTGTTAGGCATGGGATATGGATTAAAATTGTTGTGTAATGATCAATACTGAAGCCACATATAGATTGTATTAGAGGAGGCAAGAGACCTGCTAAGAAACTCACTGTTGTTCAGGTAAGAGAATTTGAAAATATAAAGTGAACATGAAAAGAGGGCAAAAGTCATTGCAAATGCAGAATGGACGGATATCACAGCATACGGTAAACACTTAGATGGCCAGCATGGAGGGGCATGCTATTTCCAAAATTTTTTATTCTTGAGAACTTATTAGGAATCTTTATAAAAGAGAGAGGATGATAAGAGAATAAAATGTTCTACATTTGACAATTTGGGGTTTTCCATGTGATGTTCAGAGTTCTGAATACAAGAAAATGTTAAAATTGGAATACTAATCAGACTTAGGAAAAGTTTAGAAATGGCTTTGTGTGAGCACTAACAGAAACCATTGGAAAGGAAAATGTTGCTCAGAACTATAGTGCACAGGAAGTAACAGGGAAAAAAGCAGAACATGATGAAAATAGGGGAACAAGAAGAACAAGAAAATGAAGAGATGAATTAATAATCAACATTTATGTTGCAGAAACAAAAGTTGTGGCGAATTTCACTTGATCTTAGCCAAAAGGCAGAGAAGTGATTGTGGAAAAGTTCAGGAAGGAGTTTTCCACACTAGTAATTTTTTGTAGTGTCATTTCTGAAGTATCTGGAGGAAGCCAGGACATAATGGGTTGAATATGTAAGAGAAACAGGAAGGTGGCAGAGCTGATTGTATTTTAGGATGCTTTATTACTAACTGTGATAAGCAAACATTTCTACAAAGGAACAGATAATAAGGAGGTTAGACTTTATGGGTGCGCAGGTTTAAGTGATTAAACTGCCACTGTCGTACAGTTCATCCACAGGCAATCCATAAACAAATGGCAGCTTCAATTCCAAATACACTATTTTCTAAAAACCAACAGAAGGTTGAAATTATGTTACTGGTCATGATTATTAATTACTAAT
>JAJIBD010012499.1:0-49002 GCA_021461705.1 Cryptotis parvus
CTCACATTATTAAAAATAGGAAAACACTCAGTTCCTTTCTAAATATTTCTGTTCTCTGTTGACACAGAACTATTGCATATTTGTCCCACCGACCTGCACTTTCTGTTTTTCCAGCTAATACAAATTGCCCTGTTTATAAGATAAGCGATCTTCTTATAAAGGTTATTTTTTGACCCTGAAGTAGTCTAATTCATTTTGTGAAACATTTTCACGTGCAATTAAATTCCCCTCTTAACTTAATCGATTGAAATTTCATACATTACTGTGTGATTCTCTAAGATAATAAAATTCGATATTCTCTGTGATTAACTATATAAACTTATTGCTCTTTAACGTAACATTAGAATATTACTATTTGTCTTTCTTTTGTTCATAATTTTTAATAACCAGTGTACTTTCTTAATCTCAAATATTTATTTAATAGCTATTGTACCAGGATGACCTCGTACTTCACTAAAAAGTGCTAAAACTTGACTATGTATTTAGAGTTCTCAGCATGCCTCTTCTATATATTTAATATGTGCATGAGTTTTAAGTCACTTTTAGTATGGAAAAGAGAAAATAATGCTACCTGATCCTGTCCAGATAGAGTTCAGAGTTCTGAGTTCCAGAAAACTCTCTAGCCACTTCAAGTACAAATGGCTCTAGTTCAAATAACCAGACTTAATTGCTGGGTAGCGCCAGAGCTGTAAGTCCCAGATTCAATTTTATCCTATTTATATTTATCCTATTAGAGACCCACGTAGGAAACATTCATCTCAATCACACGAGTCAGTTACTGGCCTTGGTGGTGACAATTAACTTATGTCTACTTAATCATTTTGGTCAGACGTCACACCAGAACTCCTGACTCGCCATCACTCTTGCACCTCAAGATACATTAAATGGGCTTTTCCCCACATGAATCTGATTTCTAATTCAGATATTGCACAATATATTGAAAACTACATCAAGGGATCATGGGAAATACATATGTAGCCGGAAGTTTGATGCTCTCTCTGAGACAGAATTTTTGCTAGATAAAGGGATGTTAGTTGAAAAAGAATAATCAAGAAAATAACTTACTCTGTTTATCCTGATACAGGAGATGAGCAACAGGAGGAAAGGGAAGGAAGGAGGAGGAGGAAGAGGAGGAGAAGGAGGAGGAAGAGGACAAGGAGGAAGAAGAGGAGGAGGAGGAGGAGGAGAAAGAAGAGGAGGAGGAAGAGAAAGGGGTGAATTTTCTGTTATAAAACTTTTTTTTTCCTCTTTTTGGTTCACACCCAGCTAGGCTCAGGGGATATTCCTGGCTCTGCACTAAGGAATTACTCCTGGGAGTGCTCAGGGGACCCTATGGGATGCTGGGTCCACTGTATGCAAGGTAGGATGTTTATCCTACTCACTGGACTATTGCTCGGACCTCTCAATTATAAAACCTTTAAAAATAAAAACAAAACTTTGAAATTGTGCCAATTTTTACTTTTATTTTCAAGAAAATATACTTTTGCTCTCACTTGATTATTATGGTGAATGATTTACATTTTCTACTTTGTCCCTTTATTCACCATAGTAGGTGTATCAGGCACAAGAAAGCTAATTCTTTGTTTTTGGCCACCCAGCTGTTTGCTGGATTACTTCTGGCTCTGTACTCAAGATTCACTGCAGGTGGGGCCCAGGATATCGCATACGGTACTTATGATTGAAGTCTGTAGGCTGATATCAAAGCAAGCATCTTACCAACTACCACCACTCCACTAAAAAGAAAGAAGTTGTTATCCTTTGTGACTCTTACATATGTGCTTCAATTTTAGTTATGTGAATAAAAGGAAATTATTTTGTTCTGCAGTATATGGAATAAAATATTTTCATTAATGTGAAAATGTTAATAAGGAAACTAGTTCCTTCCTAGTTTTTCTTCCTTCCTCCTTTGCTCTTTCTCCATTGAGCACTGACTTCCATGGTACAAGATTTATGATAATGATGGCAATATCTAAGGAGAAAAACACAATATGATTCTCTTTTTTTTCAACTTGGTCCAGCTCAGTGCACAGATTCAATGACTACATGTAAATGAGATAGTTTATAAAGTAAAAATAGAAATATCAGTTAAATTTCTGCCAGTGGAATAATTCTCAGGCCAATAAAGTAAAGAGAGTGGCCTTAAAATGAGAATTTGTAACAAAGGTAACAGAGGGGCTGACAACCCAAACAATGGGACTGTGCGTCAACAAAAGGTGAGCTATCACCTAGAGTTAGAAGGCCTGGTGGAGTGAGGGGGCATTATAAACACCCAGGGATGGAGCTACCTGGCAAAAAGTGAAACCCTGGGGGGAAAATAGTCACTGGCAGAAACATTTCCTAGAGGAGAGAAAAAAGAGGAAATGCTCTGCTTTTGTTCTCCAAGCTTTACCAGAGTCCCCACTGACCAAAACTAATTGGGATTTTTTTTAAAGTAGGAAAATGGAAAATATAAGTTATAAGAATGAGTGTTGAAATACACAGTTGAATAAGACAGGGAGAGTTAGTAGAACTTAGAAGAAAAATACAACCAACACAGGATATTAAGAACACACATAATTGGTCTAGGGACTTAGGGAATGACATTTCAATTGAGACCTAACATCTGAAATTTACATGTATTCAGGGACTACCTGAGGAAAGACTGTTTCAGGCAGAGAGAACAGTATTACCAAATGCTTGAAAAGCAAGAGGACTATAATGTTCTCTTTCTTTTCTTCTAAATTGCAGTTCAGAGAACCAAATGTATCCTTTTCTTTTATTAGAACTAAAGCAACTTTCTTGCAAATAAATGTTTATATCCATTTATTGCTAATTAAACATTGTTATTTTCTAATCATTAATGAAAAGGATAATGAATGAGGGAGAAGATATGGGAAGTGGATCTCTTATCAAATTCCTTAGAGTACATATTTTGATGACATACATACATGAAACATTGATAGTCCCTTTATCACTTTTGTCATTCATCTATGCAAGACACACAGGAAGCTCTAATTCTTTCTTATGGCATCTAATCACTCTGAATTTTTTGTCAATAATTTTAATCTTTTCCCTCAGGAAATAAGTAAAGGTAATTAAAATTTGATACTTTTTCTATCAATTATTTTTATGGCATAACTCATGCAATGAACAAAGCAGTGATAACTATAGGAAAGTAGCTTCAATATCACATAGTAAATCTCATCAGAGTAGACGGTTTAAAATAGCTATTGTGCTTTACTGAAAAAACGTAAATTCTTGCCAGATAGAATGCATATCCCAGATAGAATGTGTAAAATAAGAGGCAGAGAGATGCAGAGACAGAGAGAGAGAGAGAGAGAAAGAGAGGAAACTGAGGTACCGTATTAAGGCAGCATGGGGTGGGCAGGAGGGGGGTGGGGTACATTGGTGGTGGAAATGGGGCACTGGTGGAGGGATGGGTGCTGGTATACTGTATTACCAAGAACCAATTATGATCCCCTTGTAATTGTATGTTTCACTGTGGTATAATAAAAAATTAAAAAAAATACAAGATTTGATCATATTTCCCAAAGATTTTATTATTCATAACTGTTTTATGCTTTTTTTAGTTCATAGCAAAAAATTAGTAATAGTAAATACAAATTTATAAAGTTAGAGGGTAAGGGTGATTTATTCTATAATGAAATTTTTGCATATGATAAGCACAAAGTATTTCCTAATTTCTTTTCCTTTTGCCACATAAGGTCAAAGTTTGAGTAATCATCAAAAATTAGAACTAATTTTGCCAGTACTTGGCTATGTTGGTGAATAGAAAGCTCTTTTCATTAAAAATATCCTTGTTTGATGCTCAAAGAAGAGGCTAATCAGAAACATATCTACTAAGAACTTAATCAAAGTCAATCACCTATTCTCAAAAGAAAAAGCTTCAAAAAAGTCATTTAGCCTTTCTTCTAACAGTGAAAAAGAACATTTATCTGGATGTCACTTTCATCAGCTTTAAAAAATATAACTATAAAGAACACGGGTGAATTCAACTTTGTTTCACACTTAACTGAAAGTATTTCTTTTTGGGATTATATATATACATAATTATATATAATATATATTATATAATATATTATGTGTATAATAATGGATAAATGGATCTGGCAATAAACCAATCCTCCACCCCAAACTGAATAATCTTATTACTAGAAGAAATAGAATATATTTATTTTAGACTAAGGGAAAACAATACTTTTTTATTCCTGTATTAATAGGGGGAAAAAACTAGTACCTAGGCATCATCGTTGGTAAAGAAATATAACTAAACAAACATTTTCCATAAAACTATAATTCTAGCACTTAGACTGCAAATCACTAAGAATTAACATGTCAGGGCCAGAGCGATAGCCCAGCGGGTAGGGCATTTGCCTTGCATGTGGCTGGCCCATGCCGGCCCGGGTTTGATCCCCAGTATTCCATATGGTCCCCGAGCACCACCAGGAGTAATTCCTGAGTGCAGAGGCAGGATTAACCCCTGAGCATCGCCAGATGTGACCCAAAAAAGCAAAAAAAAGAAGAATTAACATGTCAAAACTCAAAACAAAAATTCATAAGCCAACAATATCTATTGTGAGACAAGCTACTTGTATACCATATGTATATTAGTTGTACTATTGTTCACGATTAAGTACTTAATACTTCATACATTTATACATAAAACACGCAATTCTTTTTTTGCTTATCTTTTAGGCTGCTATGTGGCATGCTCAGGGTCAACTCCTGCTTCTGTGCAGTGATTACTCCTAATAATGCTGGAGAACCATATTTTGTGCCAGGAGTCAAACTATAGTCAGTTGTGTGTAAGGTAAGCAAGCACCCTACCTGCTGTACTATCTCTCTAGCCAGAAACCTAGACTATTAATAACAACCAGATCATAGTGTATATATATATATCACTATATAAATTTTACTATATAAAGCAAAACAGTGACAAGTTTTATATATATGTATATATGTATATATTATATATGTATATATATTATATATATATATATACATATATATATAAAACTTGTCACTTTTTTTGCTTTTTTGGGTCACACCCGGCTATGCTCAGGGGTTTCTCCTGGCTCTGCACTCAGGAATTACTCCTGGCGGTGCTCGGTGGACCATATGGGATGCCCGGGATCGAACCTGAGCCAGCATGGGCTGGCCGCATGCAAGGCAAACGCCCTACCCGCTGGACTATTGCTCCAGCCCCCTAACTTGTCACTTGTATCACTTGTCTTCCCCATTCTTCATCGATTTGCTCAAGTGAGCACCAGTAATGTCTCCATTCATCCCCGTCACATGCTAGTGTAGCCTTGGGGCATCTACTAGCTCAGGAACAGGAAGATCCTCTTGTTCCAGTTTTGGGAGGTCCATATACACCCAATCAAGATATAAATATTGTGCTAGACTCAAAAACTTCACCCCATTCATCTTTGAAATATTATCTCCCAGGGGGCCTGAGTAATAGTAAGCGGATAGTGCTGTTTGCCTTGCACGTGGCCAACCCTGGTTCAATCCCCAGCATCCTATATGGTTCCTGTTGCACTGCCAGGAGTTAATTCCTGGGTGAAGAGCCAGGAGAATCCTCTGATCATCCCCCCAAAAAACAAGAAAGAAAAGAAATATTATCTCCCAATTTATACTCCTGAATCAACACAAAACTCTAATCATTACTTTCTATAAATTAACCATTTATCAGTTCCAGGATTTCATATAAATGGATTCATTCATTTAGTATGTTTTCATATTTACGTGCTGGTGGGAAGTCCTATTTTGTTGCTAATTAGTATCACACTTCAGTTTGTATATAATTTGCCTATTGCTCTGTTGAGGATATTTGGTTTATTTTAGTTTTGAAAAAGTATGGATAGGGTATTTTGGATAATCATGTAAAATATTTTGGTTGGATATATATTTAACATCTGCAACCTTGGGACCCTCCTAAAACAATTTAGAAACTACACTCTCTTAGCTTAATAAAACATTCCAATAATTTCTCCATTTTCTTGTGTTGCTGTAATACCTCTACTGTTAGTGCCAAAGCTAGCAGAAAAGTAGACAAGTTCTTCTTTAACCTCACCTCTTCCTCTAGTTGTCTAACTTGGGCTTTAAACTCCACTTAGACACCTGAGACCAGTCTCTGCCAGTTATTAATTTTCCTTCATTGCCTCACAGCACTGGTTGAAGTTTCTCAAACAAGGGCATTAAATCAACTGCTGCTTTCAGAGAAATGTTGTCTAACATATAGATTTCTCACAGACACCATTTATCAGATTGAGCTGTTTCCTTTTATTACATATTTTCAGACACATTTCTTTTTCATTTATGGTTGCTGAAAACCTTGCATGTCTTCTCTGCATAAACTGAGAGCTCCTGTGATGTATGCTTTTCCACATTATTTCTGTTTTAAATATTTGAACCAGTACGCAATAAACCACTTGATTATGATGAGATCCTTAAAATGTAAATTGGTTTTATTTTCCAAACCTTAGTTAATAAATTTTAATTTACATTTATGAAGAACAAACATTTATATTTATACAGATATTTTATTATACTTATTATAACTATATTTGTTGCAATTTTTTATAACCACTGCTTCTGGTTTTGGTATCTGGCAAAGCTGACCATACAAAAGCTCTAAAATTTTCCAACTCTATTCAGGGCTTGTAAAAATGTTATTATTACTACTGATTTGTTAAAACAGCAGTGAAATTATATGGACATGGCACTCAATTTAAGTTCAATTTCGTATTATTAGTTATATCTGTTAAAATATAAGAGTTCATGTTTACATTAATTATTTGTTTGGTTTGGCAATTAGGTGTCCTTTAATGAATTTTTTCTATTTTATCTCAGTAGAGTGTTTTCATATTACACTTGATTTTAGTCAAAAGACCAAAACAGTGATAATATTTTCATAAATTTGCTTATCTCTTAGCGACTGGGAATAGTCTGGTGTGGTTTCCTGGTTTCACTTGTTTAAATTTTAATGTAACCTTTTTTTTAAATATAAAACATAACATGTTTGTTAGTTGCACATATTTTTTGAAGAAACGCCTACCACTTTACAGATTTTCTTTATTTTTCCCCAATAAAGTTTTATTGATGAGCATTTTTTCAAATGTGTGCTGCCATCGATAATCTTTGATACAGTGTTAAATTCTCATCTTCTGTTCACTTTTTTCATTAGGCTCTTCATATTGTTTGTTTTATTCTTATTGTTATTACTTTTGTTGAATTATATGAGTTTATTTTATGTTTAGACATTAGACCCTGTTATATGTCTGATGTGAATATACAAAGGCCTCTCAGCTGTAATCTTTTACATGCATATGGTTGTTTGATGCATAAAGGAATTTTTGTTTGATATATTCCCATTTGGCTGTATTTTCCTTGAGAGTTCAGTCTCCAAAGAGATCTCTTCAGCTGACATCCGGGAGCATGTCACTAAGTTTTTCTTCTATTTATTTTATAATTTTACATGCAAAAGTTAAGTCTATTTTTGTAAATATTCCATTTATAAAATGAAATGTTGTAAAATAATCTAGCTTGACATTTTTGAGTATGACTATAATTCAGGATTATAAATACCATTTCTTGAAAAGAATTATATTCTTGAATGGCCTTGACTTTTTTGGTCAAAAATTAACTGTGCACATATATCTTCTGGGTAGTTGTTTTTGTTTTATTAATCTGCCTATCTGCCTGCCTGTTTCGGTTCCAATCACTTGATCACTTGATCACTTGAATCCCATTATTCATCAATTTGCTCGGCCGGGCGCCAGTAAGATTTCCATTGGACCCAAACACGCGCCAATGTAGCCCAATGGCATCTGGTTGATTATCTTATAGATTTGATTACTATTACCCTATAGCATAATTTGAAATCTGGTAGTAAATAACCTCCATTTTCATTATTTTTTCAATATTTCTTCAGCAATCTGACTACACGGCAGAGCCTGGCAAGCTACCCGTGTTTTATTTGATATGTCAAAAAACAGTAACAACTATCGACCTCATTTCCCATGACCTGAAAGAATGTTCTAAGGCTTTTCCTGTTCCTGGAGCAAGCAGATGCCCCTGGGGTACATTTGCTTCCTTGCAACAGGAGTATGGAGTTGTTACTGGTGCCTGCTCAAGCAAATCGATGAACAACGGGAAGACAGGTGACAAGTGCTTCAGCGATTCAATGTCTTTTAATTTCCATACATATTTTAAAATTATTTGTTCTTTTGTTAGAAAAATTCTCATTGATATTTTTATATACATTATGCTAAAGCTGTAGATATATAGGCAATATTACTATTTTAATAATGTTTAAGTAATATTCTATTTAAACATTTTTTAATGTTTATATGTCTTAAAAATGGCATATACCAATACCATATGATCATGGCTGATAACAGAATATATAAACCTGGTATATAAGATATAAACATGGCATATACCATTTCTTTTTCACTATTACATTTGCCTTAACAATGAAAGAGTTTTCAGTGTTGAATCTTTTACCATCTCTGTTAAGTTAGTCCTAGATACTTCATCTTTTTATGGTACAATTATAAATAGCTGTATTTTTTCCCAATTTCTTGTTTATCTACTCATTGTTTTTGTATGTCAATGAAACAGATTTATGTATTTTGTTGTATTTTCTCAGTTTGTTGTATGCTTATATATTATATATTTTCTTTCTTGCCACTTTACTGAACTCATTTTTTTCTTATAGTGTTGTTTTTTAATGGAATATTTGGAATGTCTATATATCATATTATCTGAATATAGTGATAATTTGATATATTGTTTCAAAATTGTATATATTTTCTTATTTTTTATGGACAACTTCATTCTAGTGTTTCCAAATTGACATTCATCAATATCATGAAATTATATATTTTATTATATATTTGAAAATATATAGATCTAGTTTCTAAATTATACTTTTTATGATATATTAATGTATAATAAGTAAATGTTCATATATACTTATGTATACATTTATATGTAAGCATGCATATTTCATCTAATAAGCATATATACTTGTAGGAAATATGTATAAATAATATATAATTATTTGCTATATGTAAAAGACTGTGCCCCCTGGGATGAACCCAGAGCCACAGCAGAGCCTGGCAAGCTGTCGTGGTGTGTTTGATATGCCAAAAACAGTAACATTAGTGGACCTCATTCCCAGCGAATGGACACATTACTGGTGCCCACCGAGCAAATAGATGAACAATGGGAATACAGTCACGATCACGATCTTCCCGTTAATCATCTATTTGCTAGAGCGGGCACCAAATATCTCCATATGTCCTGTCTCATGCCAGTAGAGCAAAGGGCATCGGCTTGCTCCAGGAACATAAAGAGCCTCAAACCATTATATTAGGTCATGGGAATGACCTAATATAATTGTTACTGGCATTTGGCATGTCAAATACAACATGAGCAGCTTGCTAGGCTTGCCGTCTGGGAGGCATATTATTTAAACACCTCCAAATAAAGCATTTATTGATGAACTGCGCGCCCGCAGCGGCCAGCCGGCTGTGATGGGCTGGTCGGCTGGGTGGAGTTCTGAAGAGAGGGAAGTCGGATATGGAAAATGGCGGCACCCATGGAGTGGGCGGGGGGGTCGTCTGGCTGGTTGTGAGGTTCTGCCGGGGTGGTGGGCCAAGGCTAGAACCCCACCATGCCCCCCGACTGCCTCATGAACGGCTGGGCACAGGGACAGCAAGGAACCGCTCTGCCCCATGTCTGAGTCTCTGGACCAGCATACCTGGGCTGGATTGAGGAAGAAATTGCTGCAGGGTGGGTGTCGGTGATCCGGGCTGTGATGGGCTGGTCGGGCTGGGTGGAGTTCTGAAGAGAGGAAGTCCGGATATGGAAAATGGTGGCACCCATGGAGTGGGCGGGGGTCGTCTGGCTGGTTGTGAGGTTCTGCCGGGGTGGTGGGCCAAGGCTAGAACCCACCATGCCTCCCGACTGCCTCATGAACGGCTGGGCACAGGGACAGCAAGGAACCGCTCTGCCCCATGTCTGAGTCTCTGACCAGCATACCTGGGCTGGATTGAGGAAGAAATTGCTGCAGGGTGGGTGTCGATGATCCGGGCTGTGATGGGCTGGTCGGCTGGGTGGAGTTCTGAAGAGAGGGAAGTCCGGATGTGGAAAATGGCGGCACCCATGGAGTGGGCGGGGTCGCCTGGCTGGTTGTGGTTCTGCCGGGTGGTGGGCCAAGGCTAGAACCCACCATGCCTCCGACTGCCTCATGACGGCTGGGCACCATACAGTGGTATATATAATACAGTAACTATATATAAATATTAGTTTATTATTTTATATTATAAATTATTATCATGGCTTCTCTACCTTTTTGGCTAAGATCAAGTGTATTATCTGTTCTTATCAGAAATTATATAGAATCAGCTCCTAATATTCACTTGTCACTTGTATCACTTGTCTTCCCGTTGTTCATCAATTTGCTTGTGTGGGCACCAGTAACATTTCCAGACGTTCTCTTGCAAGCAAGTGTACCCCAGGGGCATCTGCTTGCTCTAAGAACTGGAAAACCTCAAATTCAGGTCATGAGAACGAGGTTCATAATTGTTACTGTTTTTTTGGCATATCCATATCAAATAAAATATGGGTAGCTTGCCAGGCTCTGCCATGTAGGTGGTATACTCTCAGTAAAAGACTCTTATCTCGAGCATCTACTGATGAAACTCAAAGGGGAAAGATCGGGTTTTCTCTTGGGTGGAGTTCTGAGGAGCTGTGGAGTCTGGATGTTGAAAATGACAGACCTTATGGCGTGGGAGTTGCTCTGGCTTCCTGCTAGGCTCTTTGTGGACATGTCCTGCACACGCTCAGCCCCTGGTCCAGTCCAACATTGTTCCAAGGGTTCACTCACACGTGCAGGGGGAGGGGCCACGCTGGCCAGACTTGGAGTGGGGATTTGGGCTCCTTCACCATTTCCTCCAGGTCTACGCCAGCTACCCTGGAAGAGAGACATGCCAGACCCATAGCTGCATCTGTGAATGGCCGCTAGCCGCATGGCAGTCTTAGGAGTACTAGATGTTAGGACCAGGTTCTTCCCAGCATCTTTCACATTTATACACTGTATACAGTACTAGGCAGGTTCTAGTTGTAACCCGTCATCCCAGTTCCTATTATTAGGGGAAATTATATTTTTATTGCAGAGTCTGATGCTTGCTGTAGGTTTGTGAAATATGTGCTTTGTTATTTTGAGATCAGTTCTTTAGATTCCCTATTGACTAAAAAATCATAAATGTTTAGAAAATCTTGTAAAAAATTTAAAAAAATTCTATTGATATGTGACTTTTATCTACCCGTTTATTGAATGCTGTGCTGCATTAAGTTATTTATGTGCTTGAGCCATCTTTGCCTCTCATAGTGAATTCTAACTGGTCATGATAAATAATGCTTTTAATGTAGTATTGGGTTCAATTTGTGAAAATTTTGTTGATATTTTTGCAATTATGTGCTTCAGAATTTTTGTTCTGAAAATTTAGTAAGAATTTATTAGGGTAACCATCTCATCCTGAACTTTATTATTAGGAAGATTTTATTTCATTTTCATTTTTATATTTGTTGATCAAGGTTTTAATTATTTTTGTTATTTTTGGAGTATCTATTACATATTTTTGAAAGGAGGGGTCTAAAAGAGGTCTGATGGTATTTAGGGGCTACTCCTAAATAGGTGCTTGGAGGTCACATTGCTGTGTTTGGGGAGACCATGTCAATGCCAGAAACTGGATGCAGGGTTTTCCCTTACATACTAAATGAATACTTTTATGGGGTATAGAATTTCCATTGATAATTATTTTATTTTAGCATGCTATGACATTGCCTGTTTGTTCCTAACACAAAGACTGAGAAGGAAGATATATTTGAAATTATTTTTCTTTAAATATTGTATTTTTTTAAAAATATTGATGAAGTTAGCAACAAGATAACTTGGTAGGGGTTTCTTTGGGTTTATCTGTTTGTGACTTGCTTAGTTTCTATTCATAGACTGTCTTTCCACTATGGAAGGGCTGATTATTACTTTCTTTGAACACTCTATTGTCGGGAACGCCGCGGGGTCCCCTGGGGTCCCCAACAGTGCCAGGAAGCAAGACCCCTTCTACCTCCGAGCTGGCGGGGAATGGATGAAGACTCAGGAATCCGATGCAGTTTTAAAAGGCTTTACTTATCACAGGTTCAGCCATACAAATCCACAATAGGAAAAACCCTGTGCTTAGGATTCCTGGCTAGAACCCCAGCCACGTGTAGGCCAAAATGGTGGCCACTATGTGTAAAGGCCCTGTAAAGAGGAAACAAAGACAAGACTCCCAAGAAGGGTGCGAGCTCACAGAGAGAGCCCCAAAAAAGAGCGACAGAGGAAGTAGGCTAGTTTTATACCCCTTCAACTCAGACCTCCCTCCCACTATTATGGGAAGCAGGGAGGGTCAAATGTCCTCAGGTAATTTCTCCCAGCACCTCACCTAGGCCCTTTTATATGCTAATGTATTGAGCCAAGATCTGCCTGGAAAAGCCTTTATAGGGTAGAGAAGGGGGGTTTCCGAGATGGCTTGCCTCTGTACCAAAGTCTAATACTAGTACCAGTTAAATATTTCTCCAAGCCTTCACAAGTCTCATCTACTTCACGGTAGTTTTGTTTTTAGTTGCCTTTGAGTTATCAGGGAGCCATGCTTGCTTGCTTGGAGGCAAACAGCATTTCTCTCTGGTCTAATTATTTAGGGATCCAAAGTGGCCAGGCAAATATGCTGGTAAGATCTAGCTAGACCCACGATGATTGTGGTAGCATGAAAGAATATTTATACCAGCTAGTACAGAATACATGGTCAGATAAACTGCCACATTTAGACTACCCCCCTATCTATGAAGTGACCTGCAGGAGGCAATTCAGAGCAGATGCAGAGGCTCTTAGAGGAGTCCTGCAACACTCTATCCCACTCCCTCCCTACTTCCCTAAAACTCTTCCATAATACAGTTTTTTAATCTTTTATTTAATCTGAAAATCCCATTGAGTTTCTTTTTATTTTTTCATTTATGTTCTCAGATTGATTTAAAACCAACTGCACATACTTTAGTATGTGGAGATTTAAAATCAATCTCTACTCTAGTAATAACAATTCATCAAGTCTGATTATTATTTGTTCTGCTTTTCAATTTTATAGTTATGATGTGATCATTTTGTTGTTTTGTTTGTTTGTGGGCCATATTGGCAGTGCTCATGGCTTATTACAGACTCCTTGCTCAGGAATCATCCCTGGTGGGGATTAGCAGACCATATATGGTACAATATTTAATGGTAATAGGCACCATATATAATCCAGTTTGGTCTCATGCAAGATATGCATCATGCCAGCTATACTATCTCTCTGTCCCACAACATCTTTTTTCTGGAGCTTTCCAAATTTTCATTTATTTCCAGGGAGTTTCTATTTGCTCTTGAAGCATTATTATGATGGCTATTTTGATATTTGTGCCATCTTATTTCACATCTAACATGGTATTTATGGTTTATTCTTTTTCCAGTATAATGTTTTTTGGAGTTTGTTATGATGGGCAATAATTTTAATTGCACATTACTCATTCTACATAAAATGTAAAGACACTCAGATATTTAAATATTTTACCTTAGCTGTCTACTAGTTCAGATTTAGCACACATACTCAGGCCTACTTATGTGGGCTTTGGTTCCTAACAGCAAATTTTCTTACATTTTGCGGTATTATTTTCCCTTTGCTTTAAATATCTTACTGCTATCTAGATTTCATTTAACTCTGTCAGTGTGCTCAGTCAATCAATAAATAATCACTGAGAAAACATACTAAAGTATGTTCTAATAATTCATTTACTGAAATAAAGATGACATCAAGATCTATCTCTTCAGGGGCTTTTATTGAAATTTAAGATATAAAATAAATAGGAAAATAAACTAATAATGAGAAAATGGCTGAGGTAAAATGGAACTTATATTAGAGGACACGCCATGTACTCTCTGGAGAAGAGACACTAGAATTGTTATTTTAATAGTTAGAAAGAATCAAATATAATGTAAATGCTGGCAATTATTTTCTGGGCATGAGAACTGATGATGTGTTAATATTTCAGGAGTACAAAGAGATTGGCTAAAAGTAATGTGACATTATGACTGTGATCAACTAAGTCGATCCAGGAAAGGTTTTGAAAAGTCATATCATCTCATATTATTTTCCTGGATTAGGATAATACAAATGTACGTTGACCCATTTTAGATTTCTATGTCTATGTATAAGTTCTAATGCATAAACAATTGGCAGGACTGTATATAATAATGTGTAGCTAAGCAAGATCCTGTGATATATGATTATAAGTAACAATGATACCAAGAGAGCACCCATGGTGAGGAGACTGAATAAATTATAGGATTGCTTTAAAAACTTCTAAACATTCTTTGATATTTAAAAAGTAGGGACCTGGAGCGATAGTCCAGCAGGTAGGGCATTTGCCTTGCACCACGGCTAACCGGGTTTGATCCCCAGCATCCATATGGTCACTTGAGCACCGCTGGAAGTAATTCTTGAATGCAGAGCTAGGAGTAACCTCTGAGCATAGCCGTTGTGATATAAAAAGTAAAAAAAAAATCATAAAAAAGTAGAAATACTGTTGGAGGACAGGTTTAGCTATTCTGGGAGTTTTGTTGTTTTGCTCACTCCCAGCTTAATCTACTTAAGCCAAGGTTAGTTCTAATGAGACCTCTCTTCTATGTAAACACTGCTAGAGGGTGTGGCACTTACAGAAGTCACCTTGATTGAATAACTTCTGACTTATACATCTACTAAGACTTCTATGTTTTCTAGATTGGGCATAGCTCCTCTTTTATACCCACTGCACCCAGCGTGGGACAGTTAGAATTTACCAGGAGACTACCACCCTGGCTACGCTGAGACTATAGGAAGACTATAGGAAGGATCATACTAGTTTGCTCTAAGCAGGCGAGAGTGACCCTTTCAGTACACGAGACCAAGATACTCAGAATCACCCTGGTGCAGATAATAATAAGAAGGACCTTGTGGGTACCATGTAGATTACATGAAGCTCATAAAGTTAAGATGTATTACTTTATATCAGCCCTCTCTCTCTCTCCAGTGCTTTACATAAGAGATAATCTCCTTAGTCCTTGGCATAACCTTTGTTTATACCTGCAATAAGGTGTGGGACTACACTCTGTTTAGAGTTCTTTGTTGACATGCCCCCCCCGATTGAATTACTTTGGTGTATATAAGGGGCTGACTTGAGGCCGCTTCACCTTTTGCTTTTTGGTTCCTCAGCCTTCAGCTTTTTGGCTCCTGTGGCTTTTGGCTTTTGGCTTTTAGCTTTTTGCTCTTTGGCCTTTTGCTCCTTCTGGGTAGGACTCAGCTTGGGTGAGATCCTCTCTCTTTGGTGGGAGACTTAGGCTCTTTTGTATGGTCTAAGTTTGGACCAGAGCTAAAGTTTGTTCATTATATTGGAGTGCTGTGGAAGAGCTTTTGTACTATTAAAAGCCATTTTTTGGAACTGCACCGGACTTATGAGTTTTCATCTGTTCTCGGGTGTCCTCAGAGGTAGAAGAGAACCTCTGTCCTGACACTGTCGGGGACCCGGCGGCGTTCCCCGACAACATACACCTTATACTATATTCAATTACATCTAAGGATCAGTCCATGTAGAATGGTTTTGTTAACTAAAGCATTAGTTTCCTTCCTTCTCCAAGACTCCTTCCATTATCCAAAGCACAATCACTTTATTTCATTATCATTGGCTAGGTATACAAAGTCAATGGCAACAGATTTTATAAAACTACATGGAAACCTATAGGTCATTTTTTGGATCAAACAATTCTGATCTTCATACAGCTATGTCAATAAAGTATCTCAGATATCAAGTACTTGGAGTAAATAGGTACAGACTGCATATAAAGACTCATGTCAGTCTGTGATTCAACTTTTTGTTTTTATGTTAGTGTTTATGAAAATAAATGAACATTTTATTGAATTTTTCCTATTCCAAGCAAAATCAAAGGAACCTAATACCAATGCACATTTCATAAAATTAATGTAACACTGGCATATAAAGCCCAAATAAACACTACTTTTCAAACCTTTACTTGATTTAAAAAATAATATTTTTATTATACCACCATGAGATATACAATTACAAAGATATTCATATTTGGGTTATGGTCATATCATGTTCCAGCATACATCTCTCCACCTGTGCCCCAATTCCCACCACCATGTCCCTGATTCCCCTCCCATCCCCTAGCCTGCCTCTATGGCAGGTTTATTATTACTTGATTTTTTAGTGCATTAACATAGAAAAATATAAAATAAAACAGCACTTATGGGAAATTTTTTACATGAGAAGTTCCAAATTTGAATTTAGAGTGAGTCATTCACCAGCTGAGTAAACCTGAGAAAGGAATTTATCTTTTCAAATTTAAGTTACCCTTTAGGTAATAGGTGGATGATCATTAAATCTACTACCCATGTTTAACTTGAGGATCAACATAATATAGTCTAATTTAAAGAACAATGTCTGGTATGGATGACTAAATGAATACAACTGACACATATTATCATTGCTAATTTAGATATGGTAGTCTCCCTTTACGCAGTGTGCTGATATGTGCGGCACTTAACACTTTCTGAATACTCAGAAAGCTGTGGGTCTGTTGCAGGACACCTAAAAGCCTAGGCCTCTGAATCTGCCCTGGATTGCCTCCTGCAGGTAACTTCATAGATAGGGGGGGATAGTCTGAATGTGGCAGTCTTATCTGACCATGTATTCTGTACTGGCTGGTATAAATATTCTCTCATGCTACCACAATCATCGTGGGACTAGCTAGACCTTACCAGCATATTTGCCTGGCCACGTTGGATCTCTAAGTAATTAGACCAGAGAGAAATGCTGTTTGCCTCCAAGCAAGCAAGCATGGCTCCCTGATAACTCAAAGGCAACTAAAATACAAAACTATCGTGAAGTAGACGAGACTCTTGTGAAGGCTTGGAGAAATATTTAACTGGCATTAGTATTAGTCTTTAGTACAGAGACATGCCATCTCAGAAACCCCCTTATCTACCCTATAAAGGCAATTCCAGGCAGATCTTGGCTTAAGATATTAGGTGAGGTGCTGGGAGAAATTACCTGAGGGCATTTGACCCTTCCTGCCAGGGGAAGTTACATTTAGCTTATTGCTTCTCCCAGCTCTGCTAGGAGGTTTTTAATTAGCTCTGGGTCCTTGTAAACAACCAGATGATCTCCTGAAGTTGCTATATTCTATAGAGCTATTTTGCTGTTTTCATCTCTAGATAGCCCAGCCCAGAATGGGCTGGGCTGGGAGTTTGGGCAGATTTCTAGCTATAAAATAAGCTGCAAGAAGAAAGAAGCTCTCTCTTTTTTCCCCCTTTTGCCATTTTGGCTTCCCTTGGTGTTTTGTTTCTCCGTCCTCTCCATTCTCTGTTGGGCCTCAACACGTGGTGGCAGCCATCTTGGCCTACACCTGGCTGGGGCCTAGCTGGGAACCCAGAGTCCGGAGGTTTTCCCTGCTCTTGGATTGTATATTGGAACCTATGATAGTAAAGCCCTTTTAAACTGCATCGGATTCCTGAGTCTTCATCCATTCCCGCCGGCCGGAGGTAGAAGGGAACTCACTTCCTGGCACTGTTGGGAACCCCAGCACCGCTCCCGACATGGGTCTATCTAATAATATCACTAATTTCAAAGATTTCATCACTGAGAAAGAAAGAAGATATTGTTGTTGGTGTTTATTATGTCAAATAATAAACTTTATTCATGTGAGGTAGACTGGGACGTATAATCTAGTGTCTCGCTTTGTAATGATTTTCAGTGACTTTTCAGAAATTGTGCAAAGGTCTGTCTTGTATTATGAAAATTGATTTTGGATCTTAAAGGTCAACAAAGTGAAGACTTTAGTTTTGTTCATAGGAATCCCACGAAATAAGTCGCAGAGAAAATGGCTTTACTCATACTTTATGAGGTCACTTTATCTACATTTGTACCTATGACTTCTAAGAGTTTACTCTCATAAAGTCTGTGCTTGAAGTGCTAATAATTTTCCTTTAATTATTAAGAACAAATTTTAATGTTTCAGAGTGTTTTTCAAACAAAATCATTCACTAAGTCCACTGCATTCAACCATGCAAGGTAAAGAGGATTATGCCACAGACAGGTGGAATTGTAAAATTTACTGTTATCACTCAAACCATTACCTTCAGACAAAGAAGATAGAAATGTGTATATATGCTGGGATGTATTCAAGACTAAGAAGAATTTGCTCTCCCTATACAACTTTTTTTGTTCAGTTCAATTATGATTTTATAACATTTTTCAAAAATAAAGATATAAATCAGAGTTTCATTAAAGATAACAGAATAAATTCATGTTTCCATACTTCCCCTTATGAAACCTCATGAAATTTATAAAGTAACTAGAGAACAAAAATTATCCCTGTGCTTCAAAATTGCCATAACTAATAAATAACCTCTGAAGAATAAATTCAGCTTACTTAGTAAAAAAAAAAAAAACATTAGATTCAGTTGGTCCAAGTATTTGGACCAGTCTCTGATTACAGTAGATTTGTGCCAGGTAGGTGAAACTCGATCATCTCTGATTTTTTTTTTTCAACTGGACCTGTGAACAAACAATGATGTACAAACAATGATGGAACCGGAGTGAATAAGTTATAAGAGGAAAGAGAAATGCATCCTGTAAGATGCTATTATTTTCATTGAATGTAATAGAGATGGAAGGTGGAGCTATTTAATACATAGGATGCTTGTCAAGTCACATTATTTTGTTTCATATTATTTACCTGAAAGGAAAAATCTGGATAGATGGGAATCTGTGTACTGTAGCTTCTGACAAAAGAACATGACGGGAGGGAAATGTTTCCATAAAATGAATATTTAGACTTTAACTGGAAGGGTTTTAACTATTCTATTTCCATGGAATAGAAAAAGGGAGAACCATCCCCTCTGGATATGAGCTTTCACTAAGCTAAAGAGAAACTGCTTCATGGCAAAAGCTATGAAGCAATTGGCTTACTTTCTATTCCCTTTAATCAAACATTAAGTCAGAAAATACATAAACTACTCTTCTACCTAATTTTTAATTATTTTTATGCAAAGGAGTAAGAGGGTCTTTTTATGCATTTTGGGTCACACCTGGCAATGCTCACTCCAGGCTGTGCTCAGAAGACCTTAGGGGATGCCAGGGTTCTGTGCTCAGTGATCACAACTGGTATCAGTCTGGGATTCAGTTGGTCACAATCAAGTTATGCACCCTGCCCACTGTGCTATTTATCTCTCCAGGCTTAGTTTATTTTTCTTAATAGTTGTTATAAATAAAACATTAACATCTCAAACTCTTTGCAAGGACATGTAGGAAAAATATAGCTTTGAGGTAGCAATATGGAAAATACAATAAAGTATCCATTAATAGGAGACTGCAATATGTCATCAATTCCATGAATGGTATATATTTTTGTCCAATGAAATAGAATGCAAAAATTTAAAAGGAATATATCACTTGTATCACTTGTCTTCCCATTGATCATCGATTTGCTCGAGCAGGCACCAGTAATGTCTCCATTCATTGGGAATGAGATTCATTATTGTTATTGTTTTTGGCATATCAAATGCACCACGGGTAGCTTGCCAGGCTCTTGTATGGACCCTCACATAGCTGGTCGTATTTTTCTTTGAGCATTTGTTAATCATTTTGATAAACTTAGATTTATTAAATGATTAACTGATTTTATAATTGTACTGTGGGTTTTTTCTTTTCTTGAATCATGATATCTAAGGCCAGGCAGAATTGATTAGGAGCACTTCTCAGTGATTGGAATTCACCACAAACATATGGAGAGTGGAGAGTAGGTAAAATAAAGAGGGGACCAGCTTGATAATAATAGTCAGAAATAATAATACTAGACTAGAACTGAGTATTGAGAGTTAGCAAATGAATATACATGATAATAACCCCTTTGGTGTATGTTTTGCAAAACACAATGTGAAAAAGGAGAGAGGGGGAGCGAGAGAAAGAGAGAGAAAGAAAGAGAAAGAGAGAGAGAGAGCCTGCCATAGAGGAATTGGAGTTGAGAGGGACAGGGAAACAGAGCACATTGGTGTTGGGAAGTGTGCATTGGTGGAGTGATATGGGTATTGGAACACTGCATGCCTGAAACCCAATCATGAAAATGAATATATAGCACATTTATATAGTTAATAGTAAAATAAATATAGTTAATGATAAAATAAATAGAATATAATGGAAAAATCCATTTGTTAGGCACAGAACAACTTACAGAATGGTTCTGTATAATGAACCAGAGAACTGGAAAAGGTTATTTTTATTCTCATATGAATCACTCACACTAATACCACAGAAGGGCCAGATATGAAGGTTTTAATATATCTAGTAAGACACGCGTATAAACTATATCAACTATATACTCTGAAACCTTGAAACCCAATCATAAAATTTTATAGACTCCTGATTAGCATCCCTTGATATTAGCAGAATAACAAATAACTTGTGAAGTCAGAATTTATGAGGTTATATCCTATAACTGCTGCTGTCATATTTTAATTTATAAAATGTAGAATCTCTCTAATGTGGTAATTATGAGTGGTTTGTGAATTAACACATGCAAAGTAGTCATAATCTAATAACAGTCGATGTACATGTAGACATAAAATTTGGTGTCAGTCAGTGATGCCCAGAGATACTCCCACCTCTGTTCTCTGGGGTTCATTCCCTGTTGTTCTAGAGGGACAATACAAAGTCACTGGTTATATTTACATGCCTGGATTCAAGGAATGTATTCAGTCCTTTGAGTTATCTCTCCAGCCCTATTGCTGGGAAATTTAATTAGCACAGGAGCTGGCATATTTTATAAGGTCTCAATAAGTATTTCTTTTTTTTAATAATTTTTTAATATTTTATTATACCATAAAGGAAGAAATAACTATTACTTCTCAGTATTGGAAATATCAAACTTATGGATATCTTTAGAAATAATAGTGCAGTAGGCAAGTATATATGCAAGATATTCCCGTCTAAATCTGAAGACTTAGGGTCGAGCAATAGCACCGAGAGCAGGGCATTTGCCTTGCATGTGGCTGAACCCAGTTTGATCCTTGGCATCCCGTATGGTTCCTCGAAGCACCACCAGGAGTAATTCCTGAGTGCAGAGCCAGGAGTAGCCCCTGAGTATTGCCGGGTGTGGCCCAAGAGTATACATACATACATGCATGCATACATACATACATACATACATACATACATACAAAGTAAGCTTGATGACTTAGTCATGCTCAAAAGATCTCTCCCATTCACACAGCATTTCCTTTACAAGTGTAAAGGAAAGTATAAAGATCTCTCCTTACATACAGCTTCCTTCCATCAATGACCCTCAGTTAAACTGACTTTTTGGCAGACTTTAGTTCCACACTTGAGTATAGTTTTCATGTACTTCAATATTATTTATTTCTTTAAGAACTATGGTTAATAGGACATGCAAAAATCTGATTCCTGTCACTGATTGAAGACTCAAAGCTTTCTAGAATTCTGCTATCTCCAGTTCTAAAGTCACAGGTCCTCTTGGGTGTGGGAGCCAGACTAGCTTCATCTTTCCAAGTGGGGACCCTGATACCAAAACTCTCAGATCTATGTGAACTGGAAATGGAGTATTAGAAATGGAGTTTCCTATGGCATGATGAGATATTTTACATTACAGTAATATATTTCTGACATTTCAATTCCTCACTTATTTTAATATTTCAAACATTCACAAATTTGAAATACATAGTGAGATTTAAATATCTTCCACTTAAAACAAACTATATTATTATGCTATCATTCCCTTTCATATGAAATTATAATTACAGTATCATTATCCCTAAGTATTTAGCTTATCTCACCAATAATGGAAGCACTATTATTACATATGGGGAAACTACAATAATCACATAACAATATATAATATCTTCAAGCACACAAAGAAAAATTAAATAATTGATCATTACATATTGAATTCTACATAATATGTACATAATGACCTATAGAAGAAAGTGGAAGGGAATACTTCTTTACATTATGACTGTCAGGTAATATAACTAAATATATATATATATAAAATAATATACATAAACTGTGACCAAATATTTTTTATTAGAGGGAGATATCAGGCTACACCCAGTAGTGCTCAGAGAGTTCTCCTGACTCTGTGCTCAAGGATCACCCCTCACAAGCTCTGGGAACCATAGAGAACAGTTGAGATCTAACACTGGTTAGTTGCATATGAGATAATTGCCCTATTCACAGCACTGTCATTCTGGCCCCTGTGATTAAATATTTTAAGTAAAAATTTCATAATCCTTGTGAAAAAAATGAAGGCTTCCTATCATGTCTAAATTTTCTTTTGGCTTTTTGGGTAACACACAAGGAATTACTCTTGGCCATGTTGGGGGAACCATATGGGATGTCGGGGGTCAAACCCAAGTTGTTTGTGTGCAAGGCAAATGCCCTTACTGCTATACCAGTGCTCCGGCCTCCATATCTAGATTTTAATCCCTGAAGTCCTTGAATAAAACTAACATACATTTTTTTAAGAAAGAAACTAAAAATTGTAGTTAAAAAAAAGATGCAGAGAGAAAAGTTTTTACAGTTATCTGTATAGCCTCAGTTAAATCATGATCAATAAAAAGATCTTGAAAACTCTGATTATTAGATGTGTTTATGGAAAGAGTGTCAAGCAAATGCAGTATGTAAAGGACTAAACATGTAGTCACTGACATTAAAGGTATAGATTGGTCTTATGGATAAAGAAACAATGTTAACCCCTATAAATAAGGAAAGTAAAAAAAATATATTCTTGAGTGAGAAGGGATAAAGAAAGGAAAGCCGGAGTGAAAGAAGATGAAGAAATGCAAATTAATTATGAATATTTTAAAGATATAGTAACTAACCTTTGTCTGTCTGCCTGTTTGTTTGTTTGTTTGGTCACATCTGGTGGTGCTCAGGGGTTACTCCTGGCTCTACACTCAGGAATCACTTCTGACCTACCATACGGGATTACAAGGATTAAACCCAGGTCAGCCATGTGCAAGGTAAATGCTCTACATTCTATAGTACCACTCTGATCCAAGATATATAAATTACTTAAGATAAAGTACTTTTTCCAAAATGCATAATAGCATCATTTACCCCATTTCCAGTCATCAATATATTAGTTTCCTGCAGTGAAAAGTACACTGATCTGGAGACATAATACCCTGGTTCTGGTCCTTATTTCTTTTATGATGATTTGGGTAAAACCATTTACGTAAACTGTAAATTGTTTTACCTGATGAAGTTAGATTATTTCTGCTTAACTTGAGATTTTGTATATTTCTCATGTTTAGAACACTGGGTGATATAAGTTTTACTAATTTTTCATTAAAGATTTATTGAATTTCAAAGCTTTTAACTGCCGTGCAACAAATTAAAACAAATGGAGTGGGTTTTATTAATCAAGACAAATTTATGAACTCAAAGGTTTTTTAGATAATAAATCTGCTCGTAATGTGACTGGATTCTCCCTTCACTTTTCATGGGCTGAACTTAAGATATTAACAGGTGTTGGAGCTTACTTATGACTCAGGAATCCCTTCTCATACCTTTCCAAATTCACCAGTTATTAGCAGATTTAACTTTTTTTCAACAGTAGAAGACTACATTTTCTGCTAACCTTCCAGGGTAAGGCTAAGGTTAGTTCTCAAATTTTATTTATGCATATGCTTGTTTAGCTTACCACATCTATATGTGTAGAGATATTGCCAATAATCCTTTACTATGTGGTCACCATAGATTTTCATGTTAATCTTAGCTTTCTTCCAGGACATCTATAAAACTTCAGCTATTTCCCTGAAGAAAAATTTCTCATTTAAAATGACTTAGGTGATTATCTTAGGTCACTGCAAGCAATCTCTGTGTAATAAAGTCACTTGATTTGTGGAGCTTTAAATATGCCTGCAAAATCTGTTTGAATATAGCCAAATCATGGGAGTAAAGTTTGTCATATTCAAAACTTGTGGAGATTGCACAGTAAGTAGTAAATCTTGATTTCCATCTTAGAATTCTGCTATTATATCGCTAGTTGAGATTCATTGCATAAGAAATTTAATACATTCAATTATCAAAAGTATGTAGAAGGCAGTTTGAGATATACATAATGTCATATTGAAATTGTTGAAAATATTACGCCCAATTGAGTTCATATTTCTTATTTTGAAATAATCAATATCAATTAAGCCACTTTCTCTAAGGTTTTAAACATAGGCATACAAGATTTCTAATTAAAAATGACAAAAAATGGATTAATAACTAATAATTTAAATGATTTCTAGAAAATTATACCAAAACCCATTTTTACTTTGCTAAGAAAAATAATTAAATCCTAACAGGTGCAAATAATTCATATCAGAGACAAAATTGATACCTATTTAAAGATTCTTAAGACTACTGATGATCCATATATATGAAAGTTCAGTAATGGTGAATACATTCCATTTCATTAAAAAATAACTTAAGTATTACAAGCACTCATAATTTAAAGACATGCCTTCATAGCATTTGGCAAATGTCTTAATGCTACAGGCAAACATTTACTTAAGTCCACCCAAAGCAGAGTAGCTTAACTGTACAAATGGTATCACTGTATCACTGTCTTCCCATTCATCAACGATATGCTCAAGCGGGCACCAGTAACATCTCCATATGTGCTGTCTCATGCAAGTAGAGCCCAAGAGCACCTGCTTGCTCCAGGAACATAAAGAGCCTCAAACCATTCCATCAGGTCATGGGAATGAGGTCTAGAATTATTACTGGTATTTGGCATATCAAATACGACACAGGTAGCTTGCCAGGCTCTGCCATGAGGGTAGCATACTCTTGTAGTCACCTCTAAATCCAGCATTTATTGATGAACCGCAGCAGCCACTTGCAGCCACACGAGCCGGGCTGTGGTAGGCTGGTCTGCTGGGTGGAGTTCTGACAAGGGGAAGTTCGGATGTGGAAAATGGAGGCCCTCATGGAGTGGGGGGTTGTCTGGCTTGTTGTGAGGCTCTAATGGGGTGGCGGGCTAGGGCTAGAACCCGCCATCCCTCCCGGGCGCCTCGTGAGTGGCTGAGCACAGGGAGAGCCAGTAGCAACTCTGCCCCATGTCTGTGTACAAATGGTAGGATAGAAAATAATGTGACAAATTCAAGTGCAAAAATGTTTATAAACCATTTTTAATGAAAAATAGAAAGCTATTTTGCCAAATGTTAACAAAACATTATTAAAAGACAAACTTTGGTTAAAATGTTGAACATAGTATATTTTAAGAATACAACCTTGGTATACTATGATAATATAAACTTCATTTGAATAAATAATGACTGAAAATGTAAAAAGTACACTGCTTTTAAATATAAACTTGGTCCCTTTTAACAATTCTCTCCAAAAGGAATGGAGAGAAATTACAAGTGTGAAGATACTTGCCTTGCATATGAAAGACTCTGGTTTAAATCGCTGATACCATATGCAATTCCCTCAGTACCAAAAGGGATAATTCCAAAGCATTAACCAGGAGAAGCCCTTGAGAAAAGCTGCTGTGACTCAAAGGTCCCCAATTCAAAGAAATAATTGACTTTTTATTATTGAGACAATACATTATGGAGACAATACATTATGTTCACAATTTTAAAAACAATGAGGTAAATATTCAGTCAGTTTTGATAGTCTCCAGATCTCCACTAATAACATTGTCAAATGATGGTTTTTATCATTTTAAAATTAAATGCAAATTAATGTTTTCAAACTAGACTTTAAAGGAAGAAATAACACAATAGGAACTTCATTCAAGTAAGTCAAAATCATTTGAACTTAACAGTGATAAAAGCATGAACTTTCAGAGTTATGGTACAGTTTAAAGGGTGTGTAATCCACCTCATAGATATAGAACCTTGAGGTTATGGGGCTATGATCATGATAAAGTTAACATATGCCATTCAAACTTTAATTTCTTTGGAAATTCCTATTTCAAGTTACAATGAGTTTTGTTTACTATCTATTTCTCATTTTTATGTTCAAGTAACTTCATTTTATCTTAGAGATCTGATCCACTTCTATTCTTATAACTCTGGCATCTCTTCCCTAAAAATGTTTTGTTGAACTGACCATTGAATATTTTTAGTTGTCCTTCTTTGGCTTCTAAATTATTCTTTCTGCTCAAACATGGTAACACTAGGGATCCCAATTTCATTAGCAATCAAATAGTTTTTTGCCATTAAATACTAACGTCTAGGTTTTGGATCACTAACTATAGTGATCTTCTTGATATTCAATTATAATTAAACATTTTTCCACAAACATTTATTGTTGCAGGACTTCTAAGGGCCGCTGCATCTGCTCTGGATTGCCTCCCGCAAATCACTCCGTAGATAAGGGGGTAGTCTAAATGTGGCAGTTTATCCGACCATGTATGCTGTACTAGCTGGTATAAATATTCTCCCATGCTATCACAATCATCGTGGGACTAGCTAGATCTTACCAGCATATTAGCCTGGCCACGTAAGGACACCTAAGTAATTAGACCAGAGAGAAATGCTGTTTGCTTCCAAACAAACAAGCATGGCTCCCTGATAAAATATAAAACTACAATGAAGTAGAGGAGACTTGTGAAGGCTTGGAGAAATATTTAACTGGCATTGGTGTTGATCTTTGGTACAGTGACATGCCATCTCAGAAATCCCCTTCTCTACATTTCAAAGGCATTCCGGCTCAAAACATTAGCACAGTAAAGGCCCTAGGTGAGATGCAGGGAGGGACTACCTAAGGGAATTGGACCCTCCCTGCTTTCCATAACAATGGGAGGAAGGTCTGAGTTGGGGGCGGGGGGGTATAAACTTGCCGGTTCCCGCTCTCCCGGGCTTCTTCTTCCTGGTGGGATTTCGCCTTGTGAGCGTTTATTCCCCTTGGAAGTTTCACATGTGGTGGTCGCCATCTTGGCCTACACGTGGCTGGGGTTCTAGCCTGGAATCCTAAGCATCGGGTTTTTCCTTTTGCTGATTTGTATGCCTAAACCTGTGATAAGTAAAGTCTTTTAAAACCTCATCGGATCCCTGAGTGTTCATCCATTCCTCGCCGGCGGAGGTAGAAGGGAACTTCGCTTCCCGGCACTGTCGGGGACCCGCGGAGCGCCCGACAATTTATGACAGTATTTGTATGTTTGGTTTTTGGGGTTATACCCAGCTGTATCCAGAGCTTACTCCTGTCTCTGCAATCAGGGGTCAGTCTTCTTGGCTCAGAGGTCCATACTGCATTTCAGGGATCAAACCTGGGTTTGGCTATAGTACAAAAGCTCCTTACCTGCTGTACTATTACTCTAGCACCTCCATTTTTCTGTGATATTAGATAATGCATATTGATAATTTATAAGGAACAAATCGAGAACATTATAAATCCTGGTTCACAACTTTGGATATCTAGTTTGCAACTGAACTAATTTAAGCATTAATTTGAGATTGACATTAAAATTATTGGATCTTGTAAAAAGTGAAATTGATATGTCATTAATAAATGTCATTTGAAATCAAGATATAATGTGCCAATTCCACTTCATTGATATGCTAGAATATTTGCACTCCCTGTGGAAAATTATGCTACTTGGTATGCTTTATCCTTATTTCCCCATGCAAGGCTATTTGATGATAAAATCAAATATAAATTTAAATCTTTAAAAACATACAATTATCACATAACCTATCCACATTCAAATTAATATTAATCCAATTTTTTTGTCAGATAAATATATTTGATGCACAGTGTGACAGTAAAGTAGTAAAATACTAAAAAAAAAATAAGTCTGTGAGACTATGGTGTGCTAATTGAAGACTATGCAGATAAACTTCATCTACTCCAAAATTCATTCAGTAGTCCCACCAGAAAGCAGCCTTGTGCAACGCTGGGGCTTCTGATGCATAAAGATGAGCTCTAAAATGCCAAGGAGGTAGAACATTCACTGTGGTTGTCAACGAAATGTCCCGTTAGTAACCCCAATGAAATCACAAAGAAATCACAAAGCTTCCTAGCATATTAAATCAGGAAGGTCACTCTGCATAAATCTGTCTGCATTCATGAGTTTCCACTGCTAACTGCCCCTAAGTTATGCTCAATGTAAACTCACACTGCTGAAATTGCGAACTTCATTGGATAGAATTCCAGCGACTGCATTCACATTTCTTATTATTCTAAGGTAGTATGGTACTGACCCAGAAACTTGTCCTTTACCATTTACTTATCTGAAATAACATTTTCCAATGCTCCTGCTATTAGAGAGAGGCATCTATTATTAGATACTACACATTTCATGAGAAAAGTACAGATTGAAAGTTCCTACTTTAGAGATATGGCACAGCATATTGCTAGTCACTTATAACAGAATAAAATTTAAATAGCTAGGCAAAAGAATTATATAGGTCTTCTAAGGTTGGAAGTTATTTTCAATTTTGTTATTGTTATTTTTGGGTTTTGTTAATATTCTATATTGTGTAAAGGGATTACTCCAGGTTCTGCACTCACGGTTCACTGCTAGTGGGCACTTGGGATGATGTAGGATTTGGGGAATCCAACCCTGGACAGCTGCATTCAAGGCAACAACCCTACCTGCCGGGTTGTTGCTCTGACCCCTCCTCCTCTTTTCAGATTGACAGTTTAATGATAATTTTAAGATTAAAGTGATAAAGTTATAGCAACTTTGTTATTGGTAGTTAGGGAAATAGATAAAGAATTTGTGGTGTATATACACAATGGGATACTACTGAGCTAAAAAGGTAATACAAGACTTTGTAGTTGCTAACTAAATAGTACTGGGAGGCATTTATTAAGCAAAGGAAGTCAAAGAGTGAAGGATCGTACCAAAATGATCTCACTCATCTGCGGCATATACGAAAAACAAAACATGGGAATCGCAAGTATCAAATGGCAATTCCCTGGCATGGGTTATCAGACAGAATTGAGCAGTGAGCAGCCTCAGCAGTGTCTGTGTAAGAAGCTGAAGCGTAGACCAGCTTGGAGCTTTCTAGGACACAACTCCTCTGACCAGTTGGATTCAAACTCAAAAAACTCTGCTGATACCTGGCCCCCAGATTAGAAAGATGGTGGGCGTGGTTTTCCCAGTGGGTGGCTATTGACCACCATTTTATTCCCTTCCTATAGTCCATAAGATCCATTTCCATGGTAATACCAGTCTAGAACTGAGCTTTGAATGTAGGCAAAGGTATATACATGCTAACCCCTAAATGTGTTTTTTTGGGGTCACACACAGCAATGCCTCAGGGGTTACTCCTGGCTCTGCACTCAGGAATTACTCCTGGGGACCATATGGGATGCTGGGGATCAAAACCAGTCTGGCTGCATACAAGCAAATGCCTTCCCGCTGTGCTATCACTCTGGCCCCAACCCTAAATGTATGTATTGCAAGCCACAATGTATAAGAGAAGGGAGGGAGAGAGAGAGAGAGAGAGAGAGAAAGAAGAGGCAAAGTAACTGCCATAGAGGCAGACAGGGGGGGAAGGGAGGGAATCAGGGGGCATTGGTGATGGGAAATGGGCACTGGTGGAGGGATGGGTGCTGGAACACTGTATGACTGAAAGCTAATCTTGAACAGTTTTGTGATTATACTCACAGTGGTATAACAGAATTTAAGAGAGAGAGAGAGATGCATGTCCAAAAGGCTCCACAGTTACACAGGGACACTAGAGAATTCTGGGTAGTGACAGTAGAAGAAGTGAAATAGAAGTGACATAGGACAACTGTGGAAGGTGTTGGCATATTGATGGTAGTGAGGTGGAGGTAAGATCTGTGTACAGGAAACATAAATGTTAACAGGATCATGATCATATTACATAAACTAATATTAAAGCTTTAAAAAAACTTTTTCAAAAATTTTAAAAGTTAAAGCTTTTAAAATGGACCTGAATCTGTAGATCAAAAAGGACTAAATATTATGAAATGTTTCATAAATGGAATTTTTGAGCTAGAGTCAGTTATGGTGGCTCCTGACTCACCTTTATTACTGGAATGGCTTTAGACATGCTATTAAAATTCTCTGAGCTTAACTCTCCCCATATGCAAACATCAGGTGAAAGTGAGAGTTAAATGAAATCTTATTTATAAATGGCTTAACCAAGTTCAGCATCTTAAATAGCTATGACATGCCTCTACTTATCATTATAACATTGACAGTGATGACATTCAAAGTTTACAAAAATACCAAACTAACATCAGAAATTCAGCCATTTCCTATGGAAGTTTATAATGTGGAAGAATTGTATAAGTATCCTGGTAGAAAAAAGAAAAGAAAAATAAAGTGCCGCAAATAGAAACCCATTGGGAAGGAATTTTAGGTCTAAGATGTATTTAATATGTTCATTTTTTTAATTTTCAAAATTCAGCAAAGGTTACTTTATATAAAGTATGATGGACAATTTATATTAACAGCAAAAGCTGATTTCATAGCAGAATGCCCATTTGTAAAACACACATAAATCATAAGTTTACATGACAGAAAAATATGGAAAATTTAAAATAGATTCAAAGGATAGAAAGTACCCAAAGATGACCCTAGATATATTTAGCAATATGTGAAGCAAAATGACATACTTGACTAGGTTTGAAATTTGCTTGTGGTGGGTCAGAGAGATAGCACAGGGCTTTGATGCTTGCCTGAATGTGAGCAATGCAGTTTTTCACCACTACCGTACATGGTCTCCCAATCTTGGAAATCTTGCCAGGAGGCAGCATCTCCAAAATTGATCCCTTAGCAAAGAGCCAGGAGTAAGCCCTGAAGCACTGCCCCCCCCACATGTCCCCCCCACTCTAACAAAAAAAGGTTAATAAAGAAATACATCTTGCAGGCCAGACCCACAGATGCGCCACTCAACCAACGTGGAGCAGACCAGCCCCTGGCTGAGAGCAACTTAGCTCCTAGGGCCAGCAGCCACATGGGGGGAGACTGCACCAATCAGACTTGGATTGGGCATCGGGCCCCTACCACTATCCCTTGCATCTCCATGCCCCAGAGGGCGTGGCTACGAGTAGGCAGCCACCACAACCAGTAAAGCTGGATAAGCTACAGACCAGACCCACAGCTGTGCAGAAGCGGGCTGCTCCATGGCGGCATGTCAGACTTAGATAATAATCAAGTTTAGGACCAGGTCCTACCCAGGATCTGGTCCTACATACAGGGTATACATATGTACCCTGTAATGATCACTGTAGGTGTAACAAACTTGGATGACTGTTGGGGAAGTGGGAAATGGTAATGTCAAACCATTGAATGCATACATAGAGGCTTACATGTTAAACTGTAATTATCTGTAGGACAAGCCACAATGTGTAAGAGAAGAGAGAGAGAGAAATAAAGAGGGAGATTCAGTGATTCAGTGAGAGAGAGAGAAAGAGAGAAAGAAAAGGAATCTGTTATAGAGGCAGGCTGGGGGGTGGGTGGGAGGAAATTTTGTGAGAATGGGGCACCAATGGAGGGATGGGTGCTAGAACACTATGACGGAGGCCCAATTATGAATATCATTGCAATTGTATATCTCACAGTGGTATAATTTTAAAAAAAAGAAATATGTCTTTTTATTTGTTTTATTTTCTTTTTTGCTTTTTGGTCACACCCAGCAATGCTCAGGAGTTACTCCTGGTTCTTTGCTCAGGAATTACTCCAGGCAGTGCTCAGGGATCATATGGGATGCCGGGATCAAACCTGGGTCAACCACACACAAGGCAAATGCCCTACCCCACTGTTTTATCACTTCGGCCCCAAGAAATACATCTTGTGACAAAATAAATATACTACAAGCAAAATTTAGAAACAGCAAATAAGATAATTACATAGAGATAGACCAAATGGTCTTTCTGCTACCCAGAAATTCAAAATGAACTAAAGACTTGAACATAAAACTTGAAACTATAAAAGACCTCTAAGGAAATATGCAGTAAGCTCTATGGCATCAGCCTTAGTCAAGTCTTTGTACACATGTCCATGGGCAAGAGGAAAAAATGTAAATGACCATAAAAGGTTATATGAAGCAGGAATGTCCTGTCAGGTCGGAGGCGCAGAGATGAGTCACCAGGAACACGATGTATATCCATTAATATTTTTAATGATCACCAGCCAGCGGGGCAGCAGTTCTCATCATGGCAGCTGACTAACCGCAGCTAACTACTTTAGCTGACTGACCTGAGCTCGCTGACCTGAGCTCGCTGACCTGAGCTCACTCACTTGGACTAACTCATTTTACTCACTGACTTGAGCTGACTGACTGACTGACTGACTGACTAACTGACCACCTCCACACAGACCCCAACTCTCTTACCCCTCGTCTCAAAGGGCAATACAGCTTAAAGTTTGCATGGTTTACATTAAAAAGACAGTTCACATTCATTGAATAGGAATTAGGAATAAGAGGAAGGAGACAACCAGGAACCAAAAACCTGTAGGGGGTGCTATCTAGGTAAGATGAGATGAGCAAAAGAACGCATTACAGTTGCTAATGCAGCCTTACCAGCCCATGATGGCAAGGACATGTCAGACAGAAGAACAAGAAAAACCTGTTTTTTGCCTAACTTTAAGCATCATCCATTAGACTCCATCTTGGGCTAGTTATAGCCAACAGGAAAATGTGCAGAGAAATGTCCTAGGATAGCCTTGTCTGGGTACCTGCAGCTTTGATTAACAGTCTCACTAGGGATTTCTACATACTAACTCTATTGGGGAGACAGTCTGCCGCAAGTCCCTGTGTATCTGTTAACAGGCAGTATCCATCAGACCTTCCTTTGCATATCCTTAGATCTACCTTCTGCCAACAGTTATATTAAGCTAAACTTTCATCAAAGCAAATGAAACCAACACATTTAACCAAAAAGGAGCTTACTGAGTGGGAGGAGACATTGTAAATCATAAATCTGACAAAGGTTTAACATCCAAAATATATCATCAATCAATCTGTACAACTTAATGCCAACAAACAACCAATTCAAAAAATTAAAGGTAGGCAGAAAATCAAAACACATTTCACTAAAGTTGACATACAGATGGCAAAAAGACAATAAAAAAGATGTTTATCATCTTTTGTTATTGAGTAAATGCAAATCAAAACTACAAAGAGATATTATATCACACCTGTTTAAATTGTTATTATTTAAAAGAAAGGAACAAATTTGAGAAGATGTGAAAAATGTTATTTTTGTATGCTGTTGGTGAGAATGTAAAGAATTATATGACTGTGAGAGCAGAGGGAACAGCCTAACAACTATGAAGAACAGAAAAGCATCATGAGGCAGTTATTCTGTTACTGGGTATGCATCCAGAAAATACAAGAAAAATTTGAAAAAAATATAAATTCCTACATTTGTTCATCATGTGTAAAATATATGGAAAGATATGGAAACAAGTGTCTATAAGTAGATAAATAAGTAAAAAGACATAGTATATATAAACATTAAAATATTATGTAGCTATATATTTTAAATAGATGAAAATTTGGCATTATAGAGAAACAATAGTGATGGGCCTCCAGGTGATTATGTAAGTGAAGTCACCAAGAAAGAAAAATACCATATGTTTCCACTCATAAGTGGAAGATAAACAAAGCAACTAAAGAAAAAAATTTAGGTGGCCCTCCAATAAATATTTATATTATAACAACAAAAGTTGGTTACCGGAGAGACTAGGGAATGGGAAACAGATAAATTAGATATGATGTAATAAATATGACCTACACCTGAAACCTATACTTAGTTGTAAACGAATGACCAATAAAACTGAAATTAAAAATATGCAGAACTAACATTGTGTATAACAGGGAACCTAACATAAGTATATAAATAACATTTATAGAACATAAAAAGGAAACTGAACAACCTGGAAAATCAAGATAGAATAAATAAATTTGTGAATATATTGGTCCCTTTAATAATTTTGAAGTTGCAAAGTGAAATAAGATTTCTTAGTCACCACTCATATTGGCAGTTTGGCATTTTTATTTAATGTGGTGATCTGACAACAAAATAGATAATATGAATTATAGATATCTTTAAATATACTTTATTTTTAGAAAAAAATTAGACAATCAGCAAAATTAAACAGAAAGTAACAATTTTTCTTATAACCCTGTTTCTGAGATCTGTGAACTACAAATTACAGCTATCCTGCACCAGATTCTTATTACAATTAATTAATACTGCTACAGTATGGTTGTCTAAATCCACAGTTATCATTAGGGCTTACTAGTGTTATGTATTATGTGGGTTTTAACAAATATATAATGACATGCATTGATTATTCCACACCTAAAAATGTTCTGAACAGCCCAGTTTAGTCATCATTTTGAACCAGATATTTAAACATTTAGATTGAAAGATCACTATTATCAATTATGTTACTCAGAATCACATCAATAATACTATTAGTCATGGTCTGACACACACTAGGATTCAGAGAGAAGAGGAGAGGGTAGTGCAGAACAGGACAGGTCATGAGAAGTAAGGGTGAAGGAAGAGTAGGTCCAGGAGAGAAGGAAAAGAGGGAGGGAAAACTTGGAATATAGCAGGCGATCAGCAACTCTTATGGTTGAAATAAAATATTCCAATAAATGCTGAAAAATAGACATTTACAGAAAACTATGCCTAGAAAAAAATGTTTAGGGTAAAAAATTTTAAATATTTTTTTTCTAAAAAATAACACAACATTTTGACTATTGTTAGACTGCTGTTAGACTATTATAGTAATATTATGGAAAATTAACCTAAACTCCCAAAATATGCATTCTTTAGTTAGTTTGCTTTCATACTATTTAGATTATCAGAGATTCTGGAGGATTGATCAACAAATTTATTATATCATATATCATATATAAGAATCATATGATATAATAAATTTATATTATTGTACTATAGGAAGTGCTTGATAATATTCTTAGGTAAAATTTTTTTAAATGTATTAGAAGAATAGATGTTTAGACATTTGAACAAGAGATATCGTTATTTCTTCTTTGAAATATCATTATTTCAAGAGTTACATATTTGGTTAATATGGTTAATAGGATATGAAGTAGACAGTTTTTAGGTTTTACTATATTCAGAAACTGTGTATACATTGCACATATCAAATTTCTTTTATAAAGGAAGGAAAGGCTAAGCCAGAGATTATCATTCATAAAAAAGAAGATAGCACTTTTGACTTTTTTAAAATGGCTTGTAAAATACTGATTTGAATTGTAGCCAAAAGCCTTAGATGATAAGGTAGGAGCAAGGCATTACTTGCTTATTTAATATCTGTCTTCTAGTGTTAGTTAGAAACACTTTACTTGAAATCATATTTATGTATAAATGCACATATGGATCCACCCATTGGACTTTCAGTAATGATTCAATGTTTATTACTAATAGTTTATTATTATATATATATTTTTTTTTTTTTTTGCTTTTTGGGTCACACCGGCAATGCTCAGGGGTTTCTCCTGGCTCTGCACTCAGGAATAACTCCTGGCGGTGCTCGGGGAACCATATGGGATGCCGGGGATTGAACCCGGGCGGCATGGGCCAGCTGCGTGCAAGGCAAATGCCCTACCCGCTGGACTATCTCTCCGGCCCCCAGTAGTTTATATTTTGGAATGTGAGCAGAAAGATGTTACTACAATAATCACATAAATGCAATGCTTCTATATACAACTTAATTACATAAATACTATTTACAAGCCAAGAAATGTTTACAGGACATCACTGTCAGTATCTTTTAATTTTAGACAAATGATTCTTCTTTAGAAAATATACTACAAAATATTGACCCATTGAAAATTTTCAGTTAAGAATTTAAATATTCTAGAATTCTAGAATTATTGCTATAAATATATTTGATCTTAGTAAATGATAATGCTTATAATAATATTGTCTAGTTAAACATTTACTGAACTTTATATACATATTTCAAAAAATTGAAAATTCAAAAAATTGTTCATACAAGCCAGCCATGAAAGAATTCCTTTGACAGCATTTGAAATTTTAACTACTTTTTCTTTTTTTTTTTTTTTTTTTTTTTTTTTGTGGGGGTCACACCCGGCAATGCTCAGGGGTTACTCCTGACTCTGCACTCATGAATTACTCCTGGCATTGCTTGGGGATCATATGGGATGCTGGGGATTGAATCCGGGTCGGCCGCATGCAAAGCAAACGCCCTACCCGCTTAATTATGGCTCCGGCCCTTAACTACTTTTTCAATAAAATACATTCCACATGCCAACTATAATATCTCCAAAACTTCATAACATAAAGTCACTTTTTTTTTTTTTTTTTTGCTTTCGGGGTCACAAGCAAGGGTTACTCCTGGCTCTTTGCTTAAGAATTACTCCTGACAGTGCTTGGGCGACCATATGGGATGCTGGAGATCAACCCAGGTCAGCTGCGTGCAAGACAAACGCCCTATCCGCTGTGCTATTGCTCTAGCCCCTGCTTTTAAATTCTCCACAATGAGCGTCCATGGAGTTCGGAGGAAGGTAAAGGCTTGGCCAGCCCCTGGCTGTGTCCTACATAGCTCCTAGGGCTTGCTCAGCATGCAGGTGGCCACATTGGCCAGACTTGGAGAGGGATTTGGGTCCCTCCACACATTCCTCAGACTCCATGCCTGTAGGCATGGCCCTGAGCTCCCTGCCACCACAGCTAACTGCCAGAAGATAAACACTCCAGACCCACAGCTGAGCTGGCTGGCGGCCGCACAAAAAATCTTAGATGATAACGGATTTTAGCACAGGTCCTTACCAGGATCTTTCACATTTTTTTTTTGGTTCACACCCAGGGAGGCTCAGGGGTTACTCCTGGCTCTTTGCTCAGGAATTACTCCTGGCAATGCTCAGGGGACCATATGGGATGCCGGGGATCTAACGTGGTTGGGCTGCGTGCAGGGCAAACGCCCTCTCCTCTGTGCTGTAGCTCCGGCCCCAGGATCTTTCATATTTATGCAGTGTAATGATCATTTTAGTTGCAACAAACTGGAGAGATTATGGGGAATGAGAATTACGATGTTACACTAGAACTCACTATTGACTATGCACATAGAGACATCATACATCGTTAATATCTATAGGGCAAGCCACAAAGTGTAAGAGAAGAGAGAGAGAAATACAGGGACAGAGACAAAGAGATAGAAAGAAATAAAATGTGCCTGCAATAGGGGTTTGGGTGGGGGGCATATTTGGGATATGGGTAGTGGGAACTTGTCACTGGTGGAGGGATGGGTGCTGGAACACTATGGCAGAGACCCAAGTATGAACATCCTTGTAATTGTATATCTCACAAGGTATAATAAAAATTAAAAAGAAATAAATTCTCCACAATGGAGTGTAATGAGGTCCTTCCAAAAAATTTTCGGAAAATATAAAAACAGACTTTGATTTATATAAAATCAAGTGCAACAAGAGTCTTAAAATTATAGATAAATGTTAAACATATACTGCAAAGCACATGATTAAAATGTTACTTGCAATAGTTTATGGGACAATCTACATTAGACCAGAGCATCTACTACGGACTCCATTTAGAGTTTTTAATTAGTACCTAATTTAATATTAGATTAGATCAGGGAACTATAAATCTCTATAGTTCCCATGACAAACACTAATAATGATGAGCACCACTATAATATCTCACTTTCCATTTTTATAAATTAGGGGAAATTGTCTGTTGTTACAGAAAAGAATCATTTTATTTTAAATGTTAGCTCAACCTAATACAATATGGTATTTTTTGCTTTATAAAAATTTAGGGTTTATACAAGCATTCTAAGTTACCTGAGTAGAATAATGCAATTGTCTGTTATCTTTTATTAAAGATGAGAAATTGGAAAACATCCAATTTAATGACATTTTTTAATATCACACAACATAAATGACAGTGAAAACGATTTAATTAGCTCTGAAAACACTGGATTATTCCACAACAGGACTCCAGAAAAAATAGATACCTAATTTTGTGCAGAAATGATCCTAGCAAAAAAGTCTTGGCACTTTCCTAAAGTTGATTGAATAAACAAAGTGCAATATGCAAAAGGAGAAATGATTACTTTTATTTAAAACATATTCTGATTACCCTGCGTTAATTACAGTGTCATTACAACAACTGCTCTGAAGTCTACCTGTAGACTTGGTGCTTGCATTAGTCCAGCCCCATCGTGTATCATCGTCTTATGTACAGAAAGTGAAGAAACAGCACAACACAGCAGGAAGGGCAATAAGCTGGAACCCCCAGGGTCTGTGAATTCTAATCTTCTGTACTGTAGTGACTCCTGATAGCTAAAACACAAGGATACAACCAGGTAAGTTCCATCTGTAGTTAGACTTCATTAAATTTAAAGGAAAAAGACTAAATTTGGTACAATACTTTTTTTTCAGTGCTTTTCCTCCCTTTTGTATTCTCTAGATGATAACTAACCTACAGATGACCTAGGACTCCCCTGTAGAGACAGTTGCAGTTCAAATCCCCTTACAAAAATGCTGGTATAAAATAAAAGTGCCACATGACAGAGCTGCTTCTGTCTCCAGCAGATGGCCCATGGTAACAGGGCACTGGTGATCTGAATGATTTCTATAATAAATAATTTTGGAAAACAAATGCTCTCTCTGTATGACAGCACATTCTAAAATCATTTCTGTAAGCAATATTGCAATAATAAACTCTGTGTCTTACACCCTCTAAAGTACCACAGATGCTGCAAAGATATTTACCTTCTACTCCTCCAATTGAAAACAAAACAAACTTTTCTCTCACGCTTCTAGTTAATATAGGACAAGAATATCAATGAATTTGATTGAGAAAATGAAAATTGAAATTATGATCCTTGGGGAGTAAAATTAAAACAATATTCCAAATTCTCACATTTGGGAAGAGGATATGAGTGTAGGGGGTTTAAGAAGGGTGGAGGACCTAAAATTTAAAAAGACTAGATACAATTAAAAACTTAAGAAAAAAAAGCAGAGAATGGGAGGAGAAATAGAACACAAATGGCCAAAGACATAAGAGCAGAGATCAAAGAATAATAGGACTATCCATCCTTCTCTAAGTCTAAGTCAAAGCAAAGATGACTGAGATTAAATTTAACAGTGCACACTGACATCGAGAAGAAGCATTTCATGACACGAAGGAAGTGAACTCCCTTTAAAGATTACTGAAATTTTTGAGAATATAAATTTAAATAAGTAACAAATCTTGTTTTTAATTAATGGTGACTAACTATGAAAGTTTTTTTTTATTTTTCAATTTAATCAGAACAACAAGTACTTTATTTTTTTTCTGGTTTTAGATAATTTTTTAAATTTTTTTTTAAATTTTGTATTATACCACCGTGAGACATACAATTACAAAGGTGTTCATAATTGGTTCTTGGTAATACAGTATTCCAGCACCCATCCCTCCACCAGTGCCCCATTTCCACCACCAATGTACCCCACCCTCTCCCTGCCCACCCCCCAGGCTGCCTTAATAGCAGGTACCCCAGTTTCCTCTCTTTCTCGCTCTGTCTCTCTTGCTCTGCATCTCTCTCCCTCTACTTTTACATTGTAGCTAGCCCTGCAGATATTTAGAGTTTATCACTTAAGTCTCTTTGCATATATTCAATGGTGAGTTTTAATCTGCCATTACCATTTTCCACACTAGTAAAACACTGGTATCTATTTATATCCTATTAATGAATGCAGTCATTCTATATCTGTCCTTTTCCTTCTGACTAATTTCACTCAGCATGGGAGTCTCCATGTCCATCCATTTGCAGGTAAATTTCATAATTTCATCTTTTCTGACAGCTGCATAATATTCCACAGTGTAGATGAACCACAGTTTCTTTAGCCAGTCCTCTGTTCTCGGGCATTTAGGTTGTTTCCAGATTCTAGCTATAGTGAATAGCGCAGAGATGAATAAAGAAGTACAGATAGTGTTTCTGCTATGTGTTTTTACAACAAGTATTTTATAGGAAGCTAACCTCCTGGAAGTGATCAGATCAAGGAAAATTTTTTAAAAGTGCTTCTTTTCTTAAGGCAATAAGATTTTATATTTTTAAATTTTATTATACCATCATGAGATATACAATTATAAAGATGTTCATGATGGAGTTTCAGTCAAAAAAGTGTTCCAGCACCCATCCCTGACCAGTGCATATTACCCACCACCAATTTCCCCAGATTCCTCTCCCTACCCCAGCCTGCCTCTATATCAAGCACTTTTCCTCTAAGTGAGTGCTTCTATTCAATAAAAAATGCACTTATCATTTTAAATCCTTTATTCATTCACCAAGGCACATATATAGGATGTCAAAGTGTCAACCTCTTGGTATGAGATACAAGAAGTTGATTTCTCCTTTATTCTCATTTGTATATCAAAGATTTATATAGAAAAATCTAATAACAAAGCAAGAGTCATGATGAGTCCACGTGTTTCCCCATGTACAGTCCTGGACCTATAATACTGAATAAAGAGGCAATTTAGAGAATTCTAAAAAGCTAGATTACCCTGCCTCCACCATATATTACGACCCATAGAAATAGAAGTGCTAAAGTGTTATCATCTTTCTGGGTTCATCAAAGATCCAAACTATAATACTTTTTAAATATTTCAAAAACTTTTTTTATCTACAGTTTTGCAACTCTTGGCATTTACATAGTGGCCACCTTAAATTTAAATTATTCTAATGTCCTCAAATATGTGGTACAGCGAAATACCGGTATTTACCATATGAACAGAAATAATTTTAACACTTTTCTGTGTATTCTGAGTCTCCAGAAGTTAGCATTAGTTATGTACAACATAACTAGCTCTCACATACTACTTTATCTATAGGCAATGAAAAATGGCATTAATGTTTCTGTTTTAGGTATACAAAGTTACTGCACCACACTCATCACTAAAGTTTGGCAACCCTCCAACATTGACACTAAGTTTCTTCTGGTCTAGTCCTTACACCATCTCCACACCCACCTCCTTTGGCTACCCAGTGCTTGGTTATATCAGTTATGGTAATACAGTCATGATATAATATTTTAGAGACTTATTAAACTAAAAATTTGTCACAAATTTTGAAAGTACTTAAATTTGATAATAACAGAAAAAATTAAGAGTACCATGGATCTTGAACTCCCTACAAACCTCAATGAGCTTGGATATGGCCGATTGTGCTGAATCCTTTTCTGAAGCCAACTTGATCTCATGGTTGTTCATCTAATGTTCTGCCAATCCTGTTCAGGGTGACTGAGTGAACAGTTTGTAGATGACAGCCAACAGGCAGACTGGGCGATAGTTGCCAATGTCGTGGATGTCTCCTTCTTAAACAGTAGAACTGTCCTGCTGGTTTTCCATTGGGAGGGCACCTTGCATTCAGACAGGTAGCGTGTGAAGAAACACAGTGTATTGATGAGTACTGGCGGCAGATTTTTCAGGTGTTCGGGTCTGATTTTGTCTGGGCCGGGTGCTATTCCCTACTTTACCAATGAAATGGCATGTTGGATTTCAGAAGGGAGAATGTTGGGAATGACATATCCATCCTGCAGAATTTGGTATATGGGCAGGTGTACGTGGCTATCAAAGAGATATGAGTAGAAGTCATGGATAATCTTCTCCACTGCCTTTCAGGAAGATGTGCTAGATCCATTAGTTCGTCGGAGGGCAGTCATCTTGGTCTTATAGTTGGCAAAGGACAGGCGGGTGTTGTGAATGCTTTCCAGGCTTCTGCTGGATCGGCCAGTATTGCTGCTCTTCTCTCTTTGAGGTCTTCCTTTATCGCTTCTCTGCACTGTTTGTGAGCTTGGACATTAGCGTTTGGTTGCCTAAGGCTCTTACCTTGCCACCTTGGTGAATGAACTCAAGAGTTTTTGAAGACAGGTGTCCTTTTTGTGGCTTTCTCTCTCTCAGTGATCTTTGCACAATCATGGAAGTGCTGAACCAGTTGGTTGCATTCTTCATTGATGTCATCAATGATGGCATCTCCCCCATGTTGCTGCAGTGGTGCCAAAGAGTTCCCAGTTCGTGGTCATTCTGGTTGTTCTCTTTTTATGCTTTGCAGCCTTTTCTCTCCATCCCATGAATTAGAATTTTGCACGAAGGAGACAGTGGTCCAATCCTGTTTGGAATTTTGGGATGACAGCGACATAGGTCAGGCAAAACCGTTGATTGAATATGATGTGGTCAATTCATTTGTGGAACTGTCCACCAGGAAATGCCCATGTCCAACTTTCTATTCAGTGAGTTCCCATGTATTGTCTTGGTGGACATGATGAACTCAGATAGTCTCTCACCCTGTTCGTTCCATTCTAGGCCATGGGTCCCGATGTGGAGTTCTTTGGTCAATATTCTGGGCCCTATCTTTTGCATTAAAATTACCGACATGGTAACCAAGCTCATTGAGGTTTGTAGGGAGTTCAAGATGCCGCTCTGTCTTATGTTCATTGATTTAAAAGAAAGTCTTTTGATTCTGTTGAGACCAAAATGGTCATCGAAGCCCTAGCCAAACAGGGCGTTAAAACCCAATACATCAAGATCCTTCGTGAGCTGTATTATGGATTCACCACCAGGATCTAACCATTCTACAAAGAAGTGATCATTGATGGCAAAAGAGGGGTTAGGCAGGGGTGATACCATTTCACCAAAACTCTTCAGCGCCACCCTCAAGAACATCATGTGACAATTAGAATGGGAAGAAAAGGCAGTGAAGATAGACGATCGGCAACTACACCACCTCCACTTTGCTGTTGACATTGTTCTAATAACACCAAACATTAGCCAAGCAGCACAGATACTGGCTGACTTCAACCGAGAATGTGGAAAGATAGGTCTACAGCTGTATCTCAACAAAACAACGTTCATGAAAAACAAACTAGTTCCAGAGGCTCCATTCACTCTCAACAGGACTAACATCTCTGAATGCAGCAGTTATGTGTACTTAGGCCTAGAACTTAACATGATGAATGACATAAAACCTGAGCTGCACAGGAGGAAGAGAGCAGCATGGAATGCCTTCATCAGCATCGAAGAAATAGCTAAAAGTACAAAGAACCTCAGGCTCTGGAAAATCTTTTACTCCACCTTTCTCCCTGCATTAGCATACAATTCAGAGACCTGGGCCCTAGAAAAGCAGGGTGAGTATGGTATTTGGTCTCCCAAAGAGGAATCAAAAGAGCTATGCTTGAAATATCACACCACATTCAATGAGAGAAGGAATCCAGAGTTCTGACCTCAGTCAATGATCCAGAGTCAGGGACACTGTCTCATTTGCCAAGGCATCTAAAATCAGATGATCTGGACATGTAATGCGATTTGGAGATGACTGCTGGACTAGAGCCATTACCAACTGGATTCCACGGGATATAAAAAGATCAAGTGGCCATCCACCTACAAGATGGTCAAACTTCTTCGTCAAGACCCTGAACAAACAATTTGAGGTTCTTTGTATTCCTGGAGCAAGAAGATGTAATTAGGCTACACTGGCACTAATTAATTTTGATAGGGTCAAAAGGAAATGTTACTGGCACCCTCGAGCAAATTGACAATAACAGGATGTCAAGTGATCATGTGATCAAGTGACCATGGGTCAGTCACTGAATATTTCTCAGATATACTTAACACAGTACAAGAGAGGTGAGAACTAATAAGTTCTTCAAACACAATTCTTACTCATTTAATACATTTGGTCTATATAGGTACATGGAGTTCAACATATTGATATGTCAAATAGTATCTGATTCCTTGAAGCAGAAAACTGGACCCTATCCCAAATATAGCTCATGTTGAAATTTCCACAAGGAAATGATAGTAAAAAGGAAATCTCCAGTTGAGTAGGAATTAGCCATTGGCTATTATGACAGAAGGAAGGATAAGAAGATTGAAGAGGATTTATTTCTATTAGAGAGAAAAGCTTATGCAAATGCCCTTATAAATGAAAGAGGTTAGGGCATTAGAGAAACTTAAATAGACATTTTTCAGGTGAACAAACGAGGAAGTAGTATTAGATAAGAGTATCAGAAGCTAAGATATTCAGTCCAGAAGGCTATGGCAAGGAATTATGTTTAAAATTTCAATTATAAGAAATAATATTTGGTCTAAAGGCATGAACAGTATTTAATATTGAATGTTATTTTAAAAATTGCATTCTGACTGCCACATATTTAAGCCAAGGAGAATGCATTTTTCATTACTAGTCATGTTTAATAGCATTTTCTCTTTAGGAAGACTATGGGGGATTACAAGGAAAAGCAAAAATTACAACCACTTATTGTATAGCTATAAGAACTACATTTAGTTTCTCAGGCACAAAGACAATATGGTTCTGCAGAGATCGTATAAGATGATTTGCCATTTACAGTGTATTTGGCTGACCATTTATGATCCTTATTAGCACATAATTTTCTGAGAGCCCTGCAAGGAACACAGACAGGAGTAATGCGGAGTAGAGCAATGTGCAACCCAAAATCAAAAACAGAACAAGAGACAAAGTCAACAACAGAATCTGGTGTTGTATTTGGAATAGTCATCCAAGGTATCTAAAGGAGTGGTAGTTTTATCACCCTAGAAACATGTGACATGTCTGGAATTACTTTTTATTGTCACATTGTAGTAGAAGAGTGTTGATGCCAAAGAAGTGGCTAAATATTTTACAATGTTTCGCCTAGGATAATAGTTACAGCAAAGAATTTTTTAATTCAAAAGGTCAACAGGATTAGGTTGATAACCTACTGTGAGTCATTGGAACCATCCCTGAATTACTGTATCTTTCTATATGATTCCTCACTCTAAATGTCATGTAGTCGGCTGTTTCCTGCTTGTGAAGTTCTACCAGTGCCTATATATCCTGGTTATTAAACTCTTATCAGATAGGTACTGGGTAAATATTCTTTCCAACTCTGGACAGTCTTTGCATCTTGTTCAGTGTTTCTTTTGAGGTGCAGAAATTTTTTATTTTCATGTAGTCCCATGTTTATCTTTGCTTCCTATTTTTTATTAGTGGTATTTCATCTTTGAAGATGCCTTTAACTTCAATATTATGGAGGATTTTTCCTGTCGTTATGGATTCAGGTCGTTATGGATTCATACGTTATGGATTCAGGTCTGATACTGAGACCATTAATCCATTTTGATCAGATTTTTGTGCATGGTGTTAGAGATGGAGAAGAAATGAACAGAAACTTTGACAAAGAAGAAATTTGAATGGCAAAAAGGCATATTAAAAATGCTTATCGTCACTAGTCATCAGGGGGATGCAAAAAAACAACAATGAGGTGTCATCTCACACTGCAGAGACTGGCCCACATCCAAAAGAGCAAGAACAACCAGTGCTGGCATGGATGCGGTGAGAAAGGGACTCTCATCCACTATAGGTGGGAATGTCGACTGGTACAGCCTTTTTGGAAAACAATATGGACATTCCTCCAAAAACTAGAACATGAGTTCCCATTTGACTCATATAACTCCTGGGAAGTCAAAAGTACACAACAGAAACACCATATGCACTTTTATTTTTATAGCAGCACTATTCACAATAGCCAGAATCTGGAAACAATCAGAGTGGCCGAGAACAGATGACTGGATAAAGAAAAATTGATACATCTACACAATGGAATACTATGCAACTGTTAGGAAAAAATGAAGTTAGGAATTTACTTGGATGGACATGGAGAGCATCACACTGAGTGAAATTAGCCTGAAGGAAAAGGACATACATAGAATGACTGCATTTATTTGCATGATATAAAAATATATAGATAGTAAAATATATATATAGGTGGTAAAACATATATAGATAGTTATATACATATACATAATAATATCTATATCCAAGCTAGGCGAAACATGGATTAGGAGGTCTTGTCAATAGGTGGAATCAAGCACAAGTGTGTGGGAATTAGAGGTTAGGTAAGACAGAGAAGGTAACAGTTTGTTAATAATCATTGGAAGTGATAATACCAGCCTAGAAGTGAGCATTGAATATAGGCAAAGGGATACACATTTTAATGTCTAAATGCATGTATTGCAAGACACAAGGAAGACAGAGAGAAACACAGAGAGAGAGAGAGAGAGAGAGAGAGAGAGAGAGAGAGAGAGAGAGAGAGAGAGAGAGAGAGAGAAAGCTTTCCATAGAGGCAGGCTGGAGAGGGGAAAGGGAATTGGGGATATTGGTGGTGGAAAATGGACACTGGTGGAGGGATGGGTGTTGGAACACTGTATGACTGAAAACAAAACATGAACATCTTTGTAATTGTATATATCATGATGTTATAATAAAATATTTTTAAGGGGCAAGAGCGATAGTTCAGTGGGTAGGGCGTTTGCCTTGCACTCGGCCGACCTGAGTTCAATCCCGGCATCCCATATGGTCCCCTGAGCACTGCCAGGAGTCATTCCTGGGAGCCGAGCCAGGAGTAACACCTGAGCATTGCCAGATGTGATCCAAAAAGCAAAAATACATATTTTTTTTAAAAAATAAAAAAAAGTTCTATGGTCAATGCTGAACAAAAGTGGATAAATCTAAAAGCAGAAAATTTCTTTTTACATGGTTAAGTACACATCTACTTATAAACATGATTTTACTTATTTATTTATTTATTATTATAACATTATGAAATATGCAATTACAGAACTGTTCAACATTAGATTTCAGTCAGTGTTCCACCTCCCATCCCTCCACCAGTGTACATTTCCCACCAGGGATATCAACAACTCAATTATAACAATCAGCTCTGCTATTGTTCTTTCTCCCTTGGCCTTTTATTGATACCTTGTGTGCAAATTTAAGCCCTACTATGAGAGAGATCATTATGCATCTATCCCTATCTGACTTTACTCAGCATGATGTCATCTAATTCCTTGCATGTTGCTGAAAATTGCATCATTTTGTTCTTACTTAGATCTGCAAAGTAGTCTATAGTGTACATACACCACAACTTTTTATGATGTTATTATAAATGAAAGAGATGAATCTACCTTATTTGGGGATTAGGGTTGTTTCAATATCTTGGTTATTTTTCCAAATGCAACTACAAGTATAGGTGTGAATATATACTTTCAATGTAATGTTTTTGTGTTTGAAGAATATATACCAGAAATAGTATCACTGGTCATATGGCTATTCCAGTCCTGTTGGATCATCATTGCTTTTCAGTGTCTGAACCAATTGTTGCCCAAGGTTAGACTTTGATAAAGTGTGGAACAGTGGGTTTCAGCAAATAGAATAATCAATTTTTAAATTTACATAAAATAAAAATGTGACCCAGCAGCAAGGAAATTCTTGAGTTGGCTGCAGCAAATAGATCATAATCAGTTGGATATTTGTTTTAAGAGTAAGATGATAAAGAGAAAGGATACTATTTTATTTTCAGTGGAAATAATTAGACTCTAGTCTCTCCTTATTCTCTCTGTGTCTGTCTGTCTGTCTCTCTCTCTACACACACACACACACACACACACACACACACACATATATACATACACACAGAATACAGAGTGCCAAGACCAAGTCTTTATTTCACGATCACGATCATGATCTTCCCGTTAATTATCTATTTGCTAGAGCGGGCACCAGTAATATCTCCATATGTCCTGTCTCATGCCAGTAGAGCAAAGGGCATCGGCTTGCTACAGGAACATAAAGAGCCTCAAACCATTATATTAGGTCATGGGAATGACCTAATATAATTGTTACTGGCATTTGGCATGTCAAATACAACACGAGCAGCTTGCTAGGCTTGCCGTGCGGGGAGGCATATTCTTTAAACACCTCCAAATAAAGCATTTATTGATGAACGGCGCGCAGCCGCATGCGAGCCGGGCTGTGATGGGCTGGTCAGCTGGGTGGAGTTCTGAAGAGAGGGAAGTCCGGATGTGGGAAATGGCGGCACCCATGGAGTGGGTGGGGGGGTCGTCTGGCTTGTTGTGAGGTTCTGCCGGGGTGGTGGGCCAAGGCTAGAATCCACCATGCCTCCCGACTGCCTCATGAATGGCTGGGCACAGGGAGAGCAAGGAACCGCTCTGCCCCATGTCCAAGAGTCTTTATTTGACCAAAATAATTCAAATAAGTTATTTTGAGGATAAAAAGTTCGAAAGTTTAAGAAATAGCTATAAAAATAATTGTTTAAAATTGGTAATTTGGGAGATAGAAAGATCATTCAAAGGCTAAGGAACATTCTTTGCAGGAGGACAACCTCATATCTATCTCTAATACCTAAAAGTCTTCCCCCCCCCATATTTTAGGGTGCAGCAACAAAGCCCCACCCCTTCCGTACCTTTGGGGATGGCACTGGAAGTGCCCTTCAGAATGTAGGGAAATCTGGGTAATTTCCAGCACCAAATCAGCTCATCATTGGGATCCAGAATTTACTGTTGGCTGGGTTTGCTGCAGAATTGGCCAGGAAGCAACTGCAGATTTCCTACTCACCCTCCTCAACAACAATTAAAAGAAAGCCAAAAACATAACCAATTGGTGTTTTCTAAGTGTCAAGTTTTTTTTTTTTGTTATCATCTATACTTAAAAAATCTTTCAAGGGCTCCATAGTAATTTTGAAATAATGATTATTAGGAAGTTTGATGTTGGAAAAATATAAGGGGTTTTAAACTTATTATGAATCTAAATGAAATTTACGCTGATTTACCACATACCCAAGAATATCATAATATATTTTCTTTTAGATGTTTGATATAATTTTGACATTATTATCATTAAATATTACAAATTTTTTTAAATGATTACTTTTCAGGGTCTTTCGGGACACTATCATGAGAAAAGCAAAAGCACATTTCAGGACAAACCTCTGCTGAAAAATGGAACAGAATAATGATGAGAATATTTTTAAATGATATGATAAAAAATTTCCAAACTCATTACAA
>JAJIBD010012500.1:0-45437 GCA_021461705.1 Cryptotis parvus
AAAAATCATGACATTAGCTAATTACTGAAGTTTTCTTAACTGACACTGATTGTCAAATCTTATTTATGCACCAGTGAAATATTTTCATAGTCCTTTAATTAGATTAGCTCTCAAATTTGCCATCTTTCTCTCAGAATTCCATCTGTCTCTTCTTATAAGCCAGGTCTTTAAATTTTTCCTCAGAAAGAATAATTCAGTACACTTTTTTTTCCCTTTGGGCCAAAGGCTACATAACTCAAAATGTCAAGCTCTCTAGAAGATAGAGAGCCAGTCATCAAATCTTTGTTTAAATGAAATGTGAAAATCTTAGGGTTTTAATTATTGTTTAGTTAACAATAAATTTGACCTGAAAGGTCAGTATGATGTGATTACAGGCACCAAAAAAAAAATAGCATTAATCTGGAGTGCACTGAAGAAATAGAGCATTCAAAAAGGAAGGAGAGGAGTGAGAGAGAGAGACAGAGAGAGAGAAGAAAAAGAGAGAAAGAAAGAAAGGAAGGAAGGGAGGGAGGAGGGAGGAGGGAGGGAGGAGGAGGAAGGAAGGGAAGGAAGGAAGGAAGGAAGGAAGGAAGGAAGGGAAGGAAGGAAGGAAGGAAGGAAGGAAGGAAGGAAGGAAGGAAGGAAGGAAGGAAGGAAGGAAGGAAGGAAGGAAGGAAGGAAGGAAGGAAGGAAGGAAGGAAGGGAAGGAAAGAGGAGAGAGAGAGAAAGAAAGAGAGAGAGAAAGAAAGAAAAAGAAAGAAGAAAAAAGAGAGAAAGAGAGAAAGAGACCTAGAAAATATTAAACAAAATTACTTCCCTGGTAATGGTCACTGTAATCATTGCAACTGAAGTGAAATGACTGGGTTGGAAGCAGGTAAAGTATGTCGCCTACTCTCTCCAGAAGGCTCTATCCACTACACTAATAATAGCATCTTTCTGCTATTGACAGGCCCGTTGCTAGTACATATGCTACCATTGTTCAGGTTATTTAAGAGGTGCCCTCTGTGGACAAATGACCCATAAAAGATGCCCTGCTGAGAGAGTAAATGGGGGTGGGGGGGAGCTTCACTGAGCTGATGAATCAAAAAGAAGGTGCTCCTTCCTCAGAGCCTGGACTTCGGTCCAGCCACTCCTCAATCAGCGAGTACATCACCCTGGGTGAGACGTCACACATGTAACTTTATGCTATAATCTACCTGCCTTAATATGTTAGCCTTACAATCCGTTTGCTTATATTATCTCATTGTAATCCTCACACAGTCCGGCAAAACAAGCTTTATGCGAGAAGAGAGAGAAATGGAAAGAAATCAAGAACCCTGCCATGGAGCAGGGCTGGGGAGGGGAGGGAACCGGGGACGTGGGTGGTGGGAGAGGGCACTGTGGCGGGATGGGTGCTGCAACACGTTTGACCAAACCCAAATATGAACTTTTAATTGTAGATCTTTGTATTTTTAAAAATAAAAAATTTTTAAAAAAACAAACTTTATGCTTGCCAGATTTCAGATGAAAGAAATTAAAATGATTTGTTAAAGTTGAACCAAGAATCTGAACTGCTGCTTCAGAAACTTTAAATCAAGTAATAAATTTTAATTTAACTCACAGTAAAACTAGTTTTACTATTGGAAAAAGATAAAATAAAATAAATCAACTCTAGTAACACCCCTGAGTAACAACAGTGAGAGTCTATCATGAAGCGGATGACACATTCAGACTTTCCTCCCCAGCGCAGTCAATTCTCATAATAGTAGGGAGTCACTTACTCTCCACTCACTAGCCCAGTGCCCACTGCTCAGAGATTGTGAGCTCGAGTACCGGGCTAGGAGTTGCGCACTGCTCTGCATGTCGTTTCCAAGGGGATGCACTCGGCCGTAATGCTAGTTACTCGGCCTCCAGTCCCACTGAGCTCAGCATCCTTCCATCTACTTATTTTTGGTACTGCTTGTTTTCCCACTCAAAGGATGCCCCTAATGGGACAAAGAGTCTGCACAGAATAGCTGGAGCTAGGATTTCCTGTGCTTCTTTTTACTGGTGAAACAAAAAGCCCCTTTGACTCTGATTCCTTAGAGGTTCCAGGGAACAAGTTGGCATTATCTTGGCACTGAAGGACCTCTGACTCCCACACTCCCTGTAGACAATGCTGAAAGAACACCCGGAAGACTAGCCAACTGGCTTGCCAAGTCCCCAATGACACAGAAGTTCTCCCTCGGTGAAAATAATGCATCAAAGATTACAAAAGTTCACAGGGAGCCAAGAGGATTCAGTGGAGAAGTAAGCAGCAAGGTCCCCCTTGGTCCCACTATGCACTCAAACTGCGTTCATTTTCATAATGGTTTTATTAAATAAATGTTAACTGTGACTCTTTTCTTCTCTGGCTTCAAAACACCTGAGAAGTCAAAGGAAAAGGCAAACTCAGTTGAGAGGGAAATGAAGGCAAAAGCTGGAGCTGTGCTCAGCTGAACTTCTTGTAAGGTTAGAATGCCCTCTTTGGGTGTGAAATGATAGCAGCTAGAGCAGTGAATTTCCTGAGGCCTGAGAGACAAACTCCCAGAGGACATTCAACAGAGAAACTGGCAAGGTTTGCAGTTCAGATAGATGAAAATTTTCTAAAAGAAAAACAGTGCGTTACACCTTGAAAGGAAACATTGACTGACTTTAGAGCCAGTGATTTTCAGATCCCATCCCAGAGTCAGTCCGGTTATGCTCCTCTAGACGATATGAACTGCCCATCGTCTGCACTAAACCTGTTGGCACAAGCAGCACGTGAGCCTCAGCAAGCAGCACAGTGGCTAAAGGAGCTGCTCCTCTTCACTGCAGCCGAAGTGAGCATATAAAACAGGCACCTCGGGCCTGGGCAATAGCACAGCAGGCACGGCGTTTGCCCTGCACACAACCGACCTGGGTTCGATCCCGGCATCCCATATGATCCTCGAGCACTGCCGGAGTAATTCCTGAGTGCAGAACTAGGAGTAACCCCTGAACATCACCGGGTGTGACCCAAAAAGAAAGGGGGAGCACCTGAACTGCCCATGCACTGCAACCCTATCAAGAGCAGTTGTCCATTGATCCCTCCAAGACTAGAACTCTCTGGAGCTCAAGAAGAGCACAGGTTAAGACGACATTTCTCCTCAGGTCTAAAATATGGTATCAATAGAGACAGCATCAAGAAAAATGTATGGAGGTGGGGGAAGTGGATTAGTAAGTCTACAACTTGGCCCTCCCAGAGGAGTAGGCAGAACAGGACTCAAGTATCTGTCAGACAAAGGATCAAAAGTCAGGAAGGGAGGCACAGTGAGCATAAAGACTTATAACTGAATATGGAACAAGCCAACCTCAAAGCCCTGAGCTATCAGCACTGCCCTGGGGAGAAGCTAGTCCATACTTTTGGACTGAGCAGTACACCTACCATAGGGTCTTGTTCCCATCTACCCACAATACCTTGGTCCCTCTGTTCACCCCTTACTCTATGCTGGGTATACTAGCTCACAATGAAAGGTGATATCATCATGTGGGCTGTCTCAAAATAACATTAGTGGGCTGTGTGATGTTCACTTGATCACTTGATCACTTGAATCCCATTATTTATGATTTGCTCAAGCGGGCACCAGTAATATTTCCGCTGGACCCTATCAGGTGCCAATGTAGCCCAATGGCATCTGGTTGATTCAGGAATATGAAGAGCCTCAAACCGTTCCTTCAGGGTCTTTACAAGGAAGTCAGACCATCTTGTAGGTGGGCGGCCATGTGATCTTTTTTTTTCCATGTGATCTTTTGCCATCCCATGGGATCCAGTCGATAATGGCTCTAGCCAGCAGTTGTCTCCAAATCGCATTACATGTTCAGCCCATCTGATTTTCAATGCCTTGGCAAACATTAGACAAAAATCTATTTGGAGAAAACCCCAAACTTTGACTTATCTCACAACAGTATGACCTGATGAACTCATAGAGTAGCAAAATCTCATGTGCACAAAGCAATTGCAAATCCCTAATTAACCCACAGATTTAAGGGAACAAGAATTTATTCTTATGTAGACACTAATATGATTTAGATGAGGAATCAGTGCCCCATTTTGGCTATGAGGGACAAGGAATAAAACAAACTGAGATTGGGGCCGAAGCGATAGCCCAGCGGGTAGGGTGTTTGCCTTGCACGTGGCTGGCCCATGCCGGCCAGGGTTCGATTCCCGGCACCCCATATGGTCCCTCGAGCACCGCCAGGAGTGATTCCTGAGTGCAGAGCCAGGAGAAACCCCTGAGCATTGCCGGGTGTGACCCAAAAAAGCAAAAAAAAAAAAAAAACCTGAGATTACTGATATCAGGACTGATACAGGAAACAATAATCAGCAAGTTTATAATAGGAAAAAATGATCTTATTAAAACAACTTCTGGTTGTAACATTAAATAGATTCCAGGTACACAGCATGATGCTTTAACATTGTGATTCCCACCAAAAGTCTAGTTTCCAGTCACCATTGTTTTATTATACCACCGTGAGATATACAATTATAAAGATGTTCATAAATGAGTCTCCCTCATACAGTGTTCCAGCACCCATCCCTCCACCAGTGCCCCATTCCCATAACACTCCCTCCCACCCACTCCCAGCCTGCCTCTATAACAGGCCCCTTTTCTTTTTTTTTTTTTTTTTTTTTTTTTATTATACCACCGTGAAACATACAATTACAAAGGTGTTCATAATTGGTTCTTGGTAATACAGTATTCCAGCACCCATCCCTCCACCAGTGCCCCATTTCCACCACCAATGTACCCCTCCCCCCAGGCCGTCTTAATAGCAGGTACCCCAGTTTCCTCTCTTTCTCTCTTCTTTCTCTTTTTTTCTGTCTCCATCTCTGTCTCTGTATTTCTCTCTCTTCTCTTACACATTGTGGTTTGCCCTACCGATATTTACGGTTTAACATGTTAGTCTCTATGTGTACATTCGATGGTGAGTTCTATTCTGACATTGCCATTCCCCATCAGCCTTCCCAGTTTGTTACACCTACAATAATCATTACAGTGTATATATGGGCAAGCTCCTGGGAAAGACCTGGTCCTAACCTTGATTATTATTAAGCCCGTCATACAGCCGCAGAGCAGCTGCGCACCTGCACAGCTGTGGATCTGGTCTGTAGTTTATCCGGCTTTGCTGGTTGTGGCAACTGCCTGCTTGTAGCCACACCCACTGGGCATGGAGATGAAGGGATCGAGGTAGAGGACCCGGTCCTTGCTCCAAGTCCGACTGGCACAGCCTTCCCCACTCCAGCCACCATTTTACCCCTCTTTTTTTTTTTTTTTTTTTTGCTTTTTTAGGTCACACCCGGCAATGCTCAGGGGTTTCTCCCTGGCTCTGCACTCAGGAATTACTCCCGGCGGTGCTCGGAGGACCATATGGGATGCCGGGATCGAACCCGGCCGGCCTGGGCCAGCCGCGTGCAAGGCAAAAAGCCCTACCCGCTGGGCTATCGCTCCGGCCCCCCCATTTTACCCCTCTTGTCCACCATGAATTCCCAACATTCTCCCTTCTGAAATCCGACATGTCATTTCGTCAGTAAAGAAGGGAACAGCATCAGGCCCAGACAAAGTCAGACCCAAACACCTGAAGAATCTGCCATCAGTACTCATCAATACACTGGCTCGGCTCTTCACACGCTACCTGTCCAAATGCAAGGTGCCCTCCCAATGGAAAACCAGCAGGACAGTTCTACTGTTCAAGAAGGGAGATATTCACAACATTCAATATTGAATGTTAATTATTCAATATTATTATTAAATATTATATTATTCAATATTCATAAGAGGGTTTCATTCAGTTCATTGAGTGGAGTAAACCCTGCATATACTAGAAAGATCAGAGAGTAAGGAAATAAGCCAGACAGCTTTCTTGAGCTGAAGTTTAATGGAATAGGGGAGGGCCAGGAATGATTAAATGAATAACAAACCATAACAAAGAGGAAAGAGAATAGTTTATTCCAGAGAAACAAGGGTTGGGTAGAGTTTGAGGAAAAGAATCCATTATACTCTTGGTAGCAGAATGATGTGTTCAAAGAGTCAGGTAATCCAGTTAGGGATTTAGGTGCTGCTGATGAAAAGTAAAGGGAGACCAAGGAACAATCATGGTAAAATTAAAAAAAAGTGCAGATATGACTAGAGGGCGGTATGAGCAGAGAAATTCCAACTCTGGTAAGAAATAAGACCTGAGATCCCCTCCAGAGAAGCCTCCTATGAGTGCCTATTAATAACTAACGGTTGCCTAGAATCACTTGAAAAGACCATAATTTTCCATAGCTATTTCCTCCAGACTTTATGGTATCTGTAGATAATCTGATCCATCTTCAACACTCTCTCATATACAGAATATGTAAAATAATTGCAATAATGCAATAATAATTGCAATAATGCAATAATGCAAAATTATCATTTACAGAAGATGCAAATATTCTTGAATGAACAAATAGCATAATGAAATAGAAAAACTGGTTATGAATATCTCTGGAAAATAAATCTATAACCAGACAAAAGGAAACAAAAAATACTGATCAAGACAGGGGACATTACACAAGAATCAGAGGCATGAGCATTGTATGATCAACTCAGTCTCCAGCCCTGAATTCCTCTGCTTGTACCAACTAAATACGGCCCAATGGTTCCCAGCACCACAGGGCCTGAGGGGTATTGCCTCCTTGGCTCCTAAATTGAAAAATCCAGCCCACTTTTCACCAGGAGTGGAGCGTGAGCCTCTGAGCACTGCTTGAGGGGGCCAAAAACAAATAGTCAAGGTAATTTAATGTCTCCAGGCATGCTGTTTGAGTTGAATACAGATTATTTACATCCAAAGATAGATAGCTACCTCACATTTCACTACACCTGGCCTGTAATCATAATGAAAACACTAGGCAAATATTTAAAACATACTAAAATATGCAAACATTTTTCATCAGAGGATTCATAATCACAAAGAAAGATTTCATGCTTTTAATTTTCTAATATACCAAAAAATAGACATAATGGGAATAGATGTACCAATTTATCTTCTACTTACTTCTTTCTCATTTGACCAGTGTAAACTTGATCCATTTTTCCTAACAGCATTTAAGTGAGCTATGGTGTGCTTTCACTTATAAATGCAGAACACATATATGCCAGCGTCAAAAAATAAAGTCTAATAATTATGCCAAATAATTTTATCAATCCAGTCACAAATTAAGAGACTACAGGTATGAAAAAAAAAAAAACTCCAGTCACTGCACACGTTACAAATTAAGTTTCAATGGAGATTCCACATTCAGGACACAGTTCGCCCATTAAGCTTGAGAGATTTCACCTTTCAACCAGGGAAAGCAATTAGTCACCAAGCAGAGCCACCTGTCAAATGCACAGTTCTATTCCTGGTCAATTTGTCTGCCAGGATGAACATGATCATGTAAATGATTAATATCAATCTTAGATGTGGGAACCTGGGGAGTTGAAGTACGTACTGCATGCAAACAGCAGACTGCAAGGAGCCATCAAGACTCTTCAAATGCAAAATCAAATGAGTCAGGGGAGGAAGCAAAATGTGAAACTGCAATAAGCAAAGAATAGGAAATTTACACAGTAACTCAAATCCTGGACAATCCCAGACTTCCGGGACAAAAGACACAAAATCCTAGAGCAGAAGGCGTTTCCAGTCATTGCACAACACGCCTCCCATGTGCAGACTTTACATCACTGTCTTCCCGTTCATCATTGATTTGCTCGAGCGGGCACCAGTAACATCTCCATATGACCTGTCTCATGCAAGTAGAGCCCAAGGGCACCTGCTTGCTCCAGGAACATAAAGAGCCTCAAACCATTCCATCAGGTCATGGGAATGAGGTCTATAATTGTTACTGGTATTTGGCATATCAAATACGACACGGGTAGCTTGCCAGGCTCTGCCATGCAGGTAGCATACTCTTGTAGCCATCTCAAAATCCAGCATTTATTGATGAACCGCATGGCCGCAAGCGGCCACGCGAGCAGGGCTGTGATAGGCTGGTCTGCTGGGTGGAGTTCTGACGAGGGGGAAGTCCGGATGTGGAAAATGGAGGTCCTCATGGAGTGGGGGTCGTCTGGCTTGTGAGGCTCTGCTGGATGGCGGGCCAGGGCTAGAACCCGCCATCCCCTCCCAGGCCACCTCAGAGCGGCGCACAGGAGAGTCAGTAGCAGCCGCCCCAGCTGCTCGGATCAGCATACCTGGGCCGGATTAAAGAAAACTGCAGCAGGGTTGATCTCGAGAGCCGGGCTGGATAGGCGGTCTGCTGGGGGAGTTCTGACAAGGGGAAGTCTGGATGTGAAAAGGAGGTCCTCAGGGAGTGGGCATCTGGCTTGTGAGGCTCTGCTGGGATGGCGGGCCAGGGCTAGAACCTGCCATCCCTAGATGGTAAAATCTAGCAGACTTTACATGCACACTAAAACACTCAGCGCTAACTTAAATGCCCCTGAGGACAAAAGGCTGGCTGCCTCTTGAGAGAGCCTATCCCATTGGTGAGCCCCTTCTGTTTTATCAACTTTTTCTTTATATCAAGTCAAAATGTGATGCCTTACATCAATGTAAGGCATTTGTGTGGCTCTGATTCTAACTCTGGGCCAAACAAGTCCTCTACAAATGTTTAATTACTAAGTCATGAATAAACAAACAAATGGACTCTTACAAACCAATAGGTACTAAGGATATGAGTGGTGGAGTCCATGCCTCATATGAGTGAGACCCTGGGTTTGATTCACAGAATGATAAACAAGACAGAACAAGAATTGATAATATTACTGAAGTAACTGCCTGAAAATCTAAATTTCTAAGAGTCATTATATTCTCTTATAAATAAATAATGGTTGCATTTGACACTTTGAGCAGATCTATGGAAAGACACAATACTAATGAAAACAGCCTAAGCTAGAGAACACTGAGATTCTAATCTCACTTGCTACTATCTCTCACCTTTAATATCTGTAATATATATTGCCCAGATTCCGTGTTTTCCACAGTTACCCATAACTATAAGAACTTTGATATAAGTTTTCCTCAGAAATGCCACACCTCAGGTTGACCATATTCACTGCATTTCTCTGAGAGTAAACACCAAACAAAAAATTGGAATAGATCCATCTAACCATGATAGGTAAGTACTGGAGTTAAACATATTGAATTGTATCTATGTATTTTTCACAAGGAGCACAGACAAATTAAATAAAAATTAATCTGAAGTTAACTCAGAAAAAAAATCTAGAACTATTTATTTCCATTATTTCACTTCAAACTTGGTCTTTGAAATCTAGCTACTGCTACAGTAATCATCATATAATTCCTATAACTACACCTGGTATTTGAACTTATAGATAGATACCTCTACTGCCAGAACACAAAACACTCAACCAACTAATTTGAAGATTCATAGAACAGTAAGTTCTGTGAGGAGTATTTATATTACTCCATCACCAGACATCTGGGATTGAGAAGGTCCCACAATCTTTGCCATAGATTTTGAAATATGACAAAAGACAAGTGGTCAACAGCAAGAAGGCTGGGTAAAAAACAAAAGCAGATTTTAAAACTGCTGATGTAAGCAACTGAACATACCACACAGAGCACGTGACTAGCTTCCAAAGTCATAAATTCCGTTCATTGGTCAGACCCACTTCTCCTTTCCCACTTTCATTTTGTGTGAAAAACTGGAAGTTGCTTGCAAGTTCAACGTTCAAAGAAGCATCTCATTAACTCTAGTTTAAAAAAGAAAGGATTAAAGGGGTGCAATGAGCTAGCTCCACATGGGCTCTGAAGCCCTGACCTATCCTGGAACCACATGGGTGCCCAAGTACCAAGCCAGAGGTAGTCCCAGAGCACCACCAAATGTGACTAAAAACAAACAAGCAAAAACAAAATGAACTCAGAATGGTCAAAGTATCTGTGAGATAGAGATTTTGGAAAATGGAATAAATGTTGCATGAAAAACAAAGGCTAACAATGTGTAAAATAAGAGGGAGAGAGATGCAGAGACAGAGAGAGAGAGACAGAGAGAGAAAGAGAGGAAACTGGGGTACCTGCTATTAGGGCAGCATGGGGGTGGGCGGGAGGGGTGGGGTACATTGGTGGTGGAAATGGGGCACTGGTGGAGGGATGGGTGCTGGTATACTGTATTACCAAGAACCAATTATGAACACCTTTGTAATTGTATGTTTCACGGTGGTATAATAAAAAATTAAAAAAAAATAAATAAATAAATAAAGATAACTGCCAAAAAAAAAAAACAAAGGCTAATGCATTTTAGACACAAAGTATTTAAACCAAGAACAGCAGATCATTGTCAAAAGCAAAATGTCATTCATTAACTAAATGGTGCCAGCTAAAAAATGGCTGGCAAAGGTGGTCTCATAAAGGTGGTCTCATCGTAAGACCAAGGTGACTGCCCTCCGACGCCATGATGGATCTATCACATCTTCCAGAAAGGCAATGGAGAAGATTATCCATGACTTCTACTCAAATCTCTTTGATAGCCACATCCACCTGCCCAAATACCAAATTCTACAGGATGGATAAGTCATTCCCAACGTTCTCCCTTCTGAAATCCGACATGCCATCTCGTTGGTAAAGAAGGAAACAGCACCAGGCCCAGACAAAGTCAGACCCAAACACCTAAAAGAATCTGCCATCGGTACTCATCAATACAGTAGCTCGGCTCTTCACATGCTACCTATCCAAATGCAAGGTGCCCTCCCAATGAAAAACCAGCAGGACAGTTCTACTGTTCAAGAAGGGAGACATTCACGACATTGGCAACTATCGCCCCATCTGCCTGTTGTCCGTCATCTACAAGCTGTTTACACGAGTCATCCTGAACAGGATTAGCAGAACACTCGATGAAGGACAACCATGCGAGCAAGCAGGCTTCCGGAAAGGATTCAGCACAATCGACCATATCCACACAGTAACCAAGCTCATTGAGGTTTGTAGGGAGTACAAGATGCCGCTCTGTCTCACGTTCATTGATTTACAGAAAGCCTTTGATTCTGTGGAGACTGAAGCAGTCATCGAAGCCCTAGCCAAACAGGGTGTTCAAACCCAATACATCAAGATCCTTCGTGAGCTGTATTACGGATTCACCACCAGGATCTCACCATTCTACAAAGAAGTGATCATTGATGTCAAAAGAGGGGTTCGACAGGGTGATACCATTTCACCAAAACTCTTCAGTGCCACCCTCGAGAACATCATGTGATAATTAGAATGGGAAGGAATGGGAGTGAAGATCAGATGGTCGGCAAGAATCTGCCATCGGTACTCATCAATACACCACCTCCGCTTCGCTGATGACATGGTTCTAATAACACCAAACATTAGCCAAGTGGCACAAATGCTGGCTGACTTCGACCGAGAATGTGGAAAGATAGGTCTACAGCTGAATCTAAAGAAAACTATGTTTATGAAAAATGAACTAGTTCCAGAGGCCCCATTCACTCTCAATGGAACAAACATCTCTGAATGCAGCAGTTATGTGTACCTGGATCGAGAAATCAACATGATGAACGACCTAAAACCTGAGCTGCGCAGGAGGAAGAGAGCAGCATGTAATGCCTTCAAAGACATTGAAGAAATAGCTAAAAGGACAAAGAACCTCTGGCTCCGGGCACATCTCTTTGACTCCACCGTTCTCCCTGCATTAACATACGCCTCAGAGACCTGGGCCCTACGAAAGCAGGATGAGAATGCTATTCGGGTCTCCCAGAGAGGAATCAAAAGAATATCACGCCTCACTCAAGTGAGAGAAGGAATCCGGAGTTCTGACCTCTGTCGCTATTCCAGAATCAGGGATGCTGTCTTGTTTGCCAAGGCATCGAAAATCAGATGGGCTGGACATGTAAAGCAATTTGGAGACAACCGCTGGACTAGAGCCATTACTGACTGGATCCCACGGGATGTCAAAAGATCACGTGGCCGCCCACCTACAAGATGGTCAGACTTCCTTGTCAAGACCCTGAAGGAACGGTTTGAGGCTCTTCATATTCCCGAATCAACCAGATGCCATTGGGCTACATTGGCACGTGATAGGTCCAATGGAAATGTTACTGGCGCCCATTCGAACAAATCGATGAATAACGGGATTCAAGTGATCAAGTGATCAAGGGAAAGGTGGTCGGTCTCAGCTATATGAGACAGGGCGCTGCCACCTGCCAAGACGTCTCAAAGTAGTGTTCTCTGTTTTCTTTGCATGGGGACCCAGCTTTCAATGTTAATTAGGATCATCATTAATTAAAGAGTAATTCTGATTCTGGTCTAATGACCGTCATTTAAAATGTTACTCAGAAACGTTCCTCTATTTTGGCGTTTAGATCGTCTTTGAGGGTCATCATCACACTTTCTCCTGGCTCTGAAGTTTTTTCACCAAACTTTGACCCAAAGCACTAAAATATTCAAATATCAACAATTTCATCTTCTCCCATCAAAATGTTCATTTAGAAGGAAAATTTTTGTTGTTGAACATTATATGACTAAAACTCAATCCTGAACAACTTTGCAACTGTATATCTTGTAGAGATGAGAAAAAAAGAAAGGGCAGTCTCAAATGCGGCTGGGGAAACTGGAACTCGGCTCTCCCCAGGCTCAGCTGACCATGGGGCTCCCAGGAGAACAGATGGGTTTTTGGGAGTGGGCCCATCACCTCTGGGGGTCCCGGAAGCAGCCGGATGAGACTCGCCCACCACACTAGCCACCACCTTCGCTGTCAGATGCTGACCATGAGGCCCCTAAGTTGCGCGGCCACTTGTGGCTGTGCAGTCCATCAGACTAGTGGAAACAGTTATGTCCTTTACTGCATTCTATGATGTGTAGGAAATTTAGGCGGGAGGGAGAGATAGAGAGGAGAGAAAAGACATACAGAACCCGCCAAGTAGTTGAGGTGTGGGAGGGGGAGGGAGGTGGGGACATTGGTGATGGGAGATGGGTTCGGTTTGAGGGATGGGTGTTGGAACACTGTAGAACCAAAACTCTACATGAGCATCTTGTAATTGTATGTCTAAAAGTGTTGTAATAAAATTTGGGGGGAAAAAAGAAAAAAAAAAGGAAGGCAAGCAGGATGAAAGGAAAGAAGGAAAGAAGGAAGGGAGGGAGAGAGCGAGGGAGAGAGGGAGGGAGAGAGCGGGAGAGGGAGGGAAGGAGGGAGGGAGGGAGGGAAGGAGAGAGGGAGGGAGAAAGGGAGGGACCAGAGTGATAGTACAGCAGGTAGGGCATTTGCCCTGCACACAGCCTACTGGGGTTCAATCTCCGGCATCCCATATCGTTCCCTGAGCACCACCAGGAGTTATTCCTGAGTGTAGAGCCAGGAGTAACCCCTGAGCATCACCAAGTTTGACACAAAAAGCAAAAAAGCAAGCAAGCAAGCAAGCAGTACAAATCTTTACCAACATTCAGAATCCATAATGGAAAATAGTAATAAATTCCTTTATTTCAATAATTTCTTTTAACATTAATGAGCTAATTTCAATAACCAAAAGATATTTAGAGGTCAGATCAAAGAAAAAAACAAAGCACAACCTTCTACTGCTTACAAGAAATACTTGAATGAGTATGATAAACATAGGCTCAAAGAAAATGGTTGCAAAACTATCACATGGGGAAACGGCAACCTATAAAAGACTGAGAGAGCCAGTCTAATATCAGACAAAATAGACTTGACTTCAAACTGAAAAGTGAGGGGCCGGAGCGATAGCACAGTGGGTAGGGCATTTGCCTTGCACATGGCCAACCCGGTTCGATTCCTGGCATCCCATATGGTCCCCTAGCACCGTCAGGAGTAATTCCTGAGCAAAGAGCCAGGAAGTAACCCCTGAGTGTCGCTGGGTGTGACCCAAAATGAAAAAAAAAACTGAAAAGTGAAATAAAAGAGATGAAAATTATATAATGACCAAAAACTCAAGAAAACAATATTAAATGTCATATACATACCGAATAACAGAGCATCAAAAATGTAAAACAGGAGGCTGTTTTAGTGATAGTACAGTGGGTAGCGTGTTTGTGTTGCACGGAAATCCCAGGTTTGATCCCGGCATCCCATATGGTCCCCCAAACACTGCCAAGAGTAATTCCTGAGTACAGAGCCAGGGGTAACCCTGAGCATCACTGGGGCTGTGTGACTCAAAAACTTAAACAAACGGATGGATGGATGGATGGATGGATGGAAGGATGGATGGATGGACGGAGGGACGGACGGACAGACGAGACAGACAGACAGACAGACAGACAGACAGACAGACAGACAGATAGATAGATGAATAAGTAAATAAATAAATAAGTAGATGGATGGATGAATGGATGGATGATGGATGGATGGATGGATGAATAAATGAATGAATGAATGAATCAATTTTAATTAATTAATTAATATGAAAATCAATACCATTAGGAAGATAGAAATAATATCAAGTATCCTCTCAGGCCACAATATCGTGAAGGTAAAAATAATCCAGATAAAGAAATTTGGGGAAAAACTCAAACATTTGGAAAATAAGCAATATACTACTGAACAAACATTGGGTCATAAAAGAAATCTAAGAAACAAATGAGAATGAAGATGCAAGCTACCAGAGCAAATGGAACACAGCAAAAACATTCCAAACAGGAAAGTTCATAGTAATGGGCAATTGCATCAGGAAAAAATGTTACCTACTTAAAATAAATAACCTAACCTCACAGTTTAAGAAACTATAGGAAGTCATATCAAGTAAAGTGAATCAAAAAGACAAACACCAGATATCACATTCATTTTCAAGTATAAAGGAGAAAAGCAAAAGATTAGACGACCCCTAGTGGAAACAACCCTGAACTCTGGTCAACAGAACTGTGATCTGAGGGCCTGAGTGAGGGGTGATGAATTTTGAACCAAGAACTGTTTGTTTGTTTTTTTAACAAATTAAACAAGATTAGATTGACAACCCCTTAGTTAAATTCATAAGGAAAAAAGGTGGAAAAATCTAATAGGATCAGAAATGAAAGGCAATAAGTTACAAAAGGCACCACAAAAATACAGCATACTTTTATGCATAAAGTTGGCAGACAGAGATGTGGATGAAGTTTTAGAACCTTTTAACCTCCCAAGACTGAACTAAGAGGAGGCAAAAAAAAGGCGGGGCCTAACCCCCAGCCCTGGAGTGACCCAAAAACAAAAAAAAAAAGCTTAAGAGATCAATTACTAGGTAAAAAAACGAAACAGTAATCAAAATCTCCCCCAAAACTTAAAAGGTTCAGACACACCCACTAGTGAGTTAAAAACTTCAAAGTGGACCTAAAAAATTTTTTTCTCAAGCTCTAACAAAAATCTGAATAAGCTTGAATTTTTCCAAAAAAAAATGAAAGCTTTGATTACCATAATAGTATTTTACTTTTATTTAAATGTATGTCTTTAATGTTTGAAACCTGGGCACATATTTTGTCATTTAACAAAACAATAGTTTTTTGCATCCCATTTCTTAGGTACTAAAAAAATGACAAAACTGGCCCAAAAAACACACACAACAGAAAACCCTCTGCAATTTCATGTTCATTGTAGCACTACTCACAATAGCCAGAATCTGGAAACAACCTGAATGTCCTAGAACAGACAAAAGAACAACGCTAGAACAGGATAAAGAAACTATGGTACATCTACACAACGGATTACTTTGCTGCTGTCCAGGAAAATGAAGTTGTGAAATTTGCCTATAAATGGATAGACATGGAAAGTATCGTACTGAGTTAAATAATCAGAAGGAAAAGGACAAATATAGAATGACTTCATTCATTTATGGGAGATTAAAAAAAAACTATGACAAAATAGCACTGAAACAGCTTACAAAAAGAGATGCCAAACTTTTTTGTCTATATCGATGAAATTACTGTCACTGTCACTGTCACTGTCTTCCCATTCATCATCGATTTGCTTGAGCGGGCACCAGTAACATCTCCATATGACCTGAACCAATATGTCCTGAATCCATATGTCCGAATCTCATGCTAGTAGAGCCCAAGGACACCTGCTTGCTCCAGGAACATAAAGAGCCTCAAACCATTCCATCAGGTCATGGGAATGAGGTCTATAATTGTTACTGGTATCTGGCATATCAAATACGACAAGGGTAGCTTGCCAGGCTCTGCCGTGCGGGTAGCATACTCTTGTAGTCATCTCAAAATCCAGCATTTATTGATGAACCGCGTGGCGCGAGGAGCCAGGCTGTGATAGGCTGGTCTGCTGGGTGGAGTTCTAACGAGGGGAAGTCCGGATGTGGAAAATGGAGATCCTCATGGAATGGGGGGTCATCTGGCTTATTGTGAGGCTCTGCTGGGGTGGCGGGCCAGGGCTAGAACCTGCCATCCCTCCCGGGCGCCTCATGAGCGGCGGCTGGGCACAGTGAGAGCCAGTAGCAGCTCTGCCCCAGGTCTGTCATGAAATTAATTTCTGGATGAAATTACAGTGATTTTTAATGTTCTTTCTCTTATTTGTAATTTTCTACATCCTCTGTAATGAGCTCACTTTGTTTTTGGCTTAGGGGTTTTTTTTTTGTTTGTTTGTTTGTTTGTTTGTTTGCTTTTGGGGTCACACCCGGCAATGCTCAGGGGTTTCTCCTGGCTCTGCACTCAGGAATCACTCCTGGCGGTGCTCGGGGGGACCATATGGGATGCCAAGAATCGAACCCGGGCCAGCATGGGCCGCCACGTCAAGGCAAGCGCCCTACCTGCTGGGCTATCACTCCGGCCCCAGGTTTTTTTTTTATGCTTTGTTGTTTTTGTCTCTTTTTGTTTGTTTTCTGTTTCATTTGTTTTGGGGTCACACACGACAGGCTCAAATCACTACCACAGGTGCTCAGGGAACAATATGGGATACCAGGGATCAATCTAGGTAGGCTGCGTGCAAGACAAATGCCCAACCCACTGTTCTATCACTCTGGCCACCTACATCTCTTACTCTATTTTTTGGTTTTTGAGTCATACCCAACAATGCTCAGGGGTTATTCCTGGCTCTGCATTCAGGAATTACTCCTGGCAGTGCTTGGGGGATCAAATGGAATGCCGGGGAATCAAATCCGCCGCGTGCAAGGCAAACGCCCCACCAGCTGAACTATAGTTACTCTTATTTTTTAAGATTTTTTTTATTTCTTTGGTCTCACTTTATTCCTCAGTCAGCTGTATCAGAACAAAAAGCAGTAATTGTTGTCCCTGGGCTTGGGTTTTTTGGGGACATTATTTGGGGGGGGGGGCCACTCCTGGTAGTGCTCAGGAACTACTCCAGTTTCCGCACTCAGGAATCATTCCTGGTGAATTCGAGGACCATACAGGATGCAGGGGTTAAACCTGGGATTGAAACTGGGTCTGCCATGTGCAAGGCAAATGTCCTACTCACTGTACTTTTGCTCTGGCTCCTAATTTTATTTTAATCTTCTATAAAAGCAGACTAGAAAATGAAAGCACACCATTCAGAAAGCTAATTCAGGGGCCCAGGAATGGCTCAGTAGCAAAATTATCCACCGTGCAAGCCAGCTGAGCCTAATGTCACCCCTCTGCCCCTAGTACAGTGCCACAAACCTGCTCTTGGAACTTTGAAAACCACCAGAGTGTGCAGGCTCCAGCGCTCGGCCAGCAGGTGTCAGAGATGATACATGGAAGTTCTCGACCAGGCGCACACCCTACATGGAACACCACCACTGAAGTGTATGAGCCCTGGAGAACACTGCAACACTACAACTTTAGATGTGTGAGCACATCCCAAAAGTAAGACCTCCACATCAAGGACACTTAAAAGTGTCCTCCCTCAGGGAGCACCACGGCAGAGTGTGCAAACACTGCAACCAGAAGTGCAACCCCCAGCAAGCACCACATCCAGACGTGTATGTGCCCAGTGGCCATCCCAGCAAAGGGAAAGGGAAAGGACAACTACCCAGGCCTCTAAAAAGAGCAAAAGCTCTGTGATACAAACCATCAACTGACCCTCAAAGGACTGCATGTGCCGTGTCTGAATGTAATAAAATTTGGTTTGTTTGTTTGCTTCCTTGCTTGCTTGCTTGCTTGCTTGCTTGCTTTTGCTTCTCTAGAATTCAGATGCAGGAGCAATTAGTAGAGTGAGTAAAGTACTTGCCTTACACACCGCTGCGTGTCAGGAGAGATCCCTGAATACAGAACCAAGAGGAAGCCCTGAGCACAGCTGGGTGCTGCTGAAAAACCAATAACAATGATAATAATAAAAAATTATCTAAAATTCAGATTTCGCTTACTTAGAATAGCGTCTAAAATGTGTATCTCGGGAGCTGGGGTTCCACTCAGCTCTCTGATGTAGGTGCGTCCCTGAATCTGAAGTAGACTAAGTCAGAAGTGGACTAAGTTCTAAGTAGACTAAGTCAGGCCTACTGTCTGACCCCAAGCCATCGCTCTTAAAACTCTGCAGCTGTCCAGTTAGCGCTTGTCCAAGCAACCCAAGTTTTGCAAGGTGCTTTCCACACCCAACAAATCTGAAGCGGTGAGGCCGGGTTACAGAGGCTCCAAGATGTTAAGGATGTCTCTAAAGTTACCTAGCTCTGGGTATGTTACAGGGGTGCGGTGTCAGAATTATGTGCACGGAAATCGTCATTTACAGATTAAAAGCACTATAAATACTGAACCTAAATGTTGTTTTAAAGATTTAAAAACATAAATAAAACTATCCGGCAACGCTGTACTTCCTGGCGCATTGCCGCGAAGCCTCTAGAGTCTCCAAGTCCCACAACTCTAGGACAACAGAAGGAGAGCAGAGGCAAAGGGCAAAGAGGAAGAGCTAAAATGGCCCTAGGTGCCCTTTTCTCCTAGCTTACTTTATAGATAGAAGTCTGCCAAAAAAACTTCCAGCCCAGTCCATCGTGGGCTGGTCTATCTAGAGAGGAAGTCAGGTAAATGATCATATTGAAATACAGATCTCCAGATGGGCCCTATGGCTCAAAATTCACAATGCCAGAGCTGACTCCCTGAGATACAGTCTCTCTAGCAGAGCAGGGGGGGGCTGCATCTCTGAACCAGAAAGCAGTTCAGAATGTAATTTGTAGAGAATTGCATTAATACTTCTTACCATGAATATATAGCCATCTGATTCCAGACTCTAGTTCCCACTAAGGTTCAAATTCTTCAGAATAATTCACTTTGGCACCACCTTCATAATTAGAGACAACTTTGCTGAATTTGCTCCTCTTTGAATTAGGAGGGCTGATTACATTATGGTTGATCCAACATGGTCAGGTATTCTTAGAATATCTACATATCTGTCCCTTGCGGCTTCCCAGCCAGGGGAAACGGCGCGGCCCCTGCCCTGCCCCGACAGCTGACGGTGAGCGCAGGCGAAGGTGGGCAGGAGACGAGACCGTCCGCAGAGCAACCCCGCAGGCGCCTCCACAGCCTGCCCCGCCTTCTCCCTCCGGCTCCCCGCGCGCAGCCCGGAGTCTCTTCGGGGTCTGCGGACTTGGGTCGCAGGAACTGGCGGCGCAGGGTCCCCTGTCCCAGCCAAAGCCGAGCACACGGCCTGGGGAGAGTGGGGGATAATGGGGAGGGCTGAGAGCGCCGTTTCGAAACTGCCGCGGGTCCGAATCTCCCGCCGGTCTGGGCTGCGGGGCCCTCGGGAGCCGGCGGCCAGCCTGGACTGCTCACCGCGCGCCATGCCCTGCCTTAGTTTCCCTCTCCGGGAAAGGGGTGCCGTGAACCAAGCTGTTAACATCCAGATCCCCGCAGACCCGGAGTTCGAGCGCGCCCCACGCTCGCCCGGCCCGCGGCGACCGCCCCTACCTGCGCGATGGGTCCCGCAGTCGCCCGCGGGGCCCCCTGAGAACTCCCGGCCCGCATGTGTCCGGCCGTCCCCGCGCGGCTCAGCCCTGCGCACAGGACTGGGAGCATCTGCCCGGCCGCACGGGAAGCGGGGAGGGGGCGGACGCGGTGGGGGCGGCTCCTTCCTACGCTCGGCGGGGCGCGGTTTCCTCTCCCTGGTGCTCGGATACACACTCGCACATTCACACGCGCGAGGGCGCACTCACACACTCACACTCACGCGCGCATATATAGACACACACGCGCGCATATATAGACGCGCGAGCGCCACACACACACACACACACACACACACACACACACACACACACACACACACACACACACACACACACACACACACACCACCGCTGTGGCCGGGGGGCGGCCGGGGCAAGTTCGCGTTTCTCTCTTCCTCGTTGCTGGCGGAACTGGAGAGGTCCCAGCGGAGCCGGCTGAAGGATGAGATTGAGAGAGAGAGGCTGGGCAGGGGAGGTGGGGGGACATGAGCCTACAGAGCTGGGAAAGGGATGCGAGGGGGCAACTCTTCAAAACCGAAGCATGAACTTAAGTTTTGAGTATTCAGGCAGCGCTAGAGGAGGGCCCAGGAACCCCCTCCCCTGATGCGCAGCAGTCCCAGCAAGCAGCCCCAAAGAAGGTCCTTCTGAGCCTTCCAGAACTCCTAAGGGCCACTTCCACCCCCCTCACCTCCTTCACCTTTTTTTTTTTTGGGGGGGTCCCCCTCACAGGTCTCCTGGAGTAAAACCTCATGTAGCACAATTCGGAAGGGATTCTTTAAAAACTCATCTTGGATGAGTTGGGGGGGAGGGGTAGTGAAAGGGATGGTCCTGGGGTCCTTGGGAGAGAGGGTGTAGTGTTGGAATGTTGGAATTATGTGCTTGAGAGACCATTATTAATAATACTGAAAACCACAGAGCCCCAATAATGTTTTAAATGTTTTAATAAAAACTCACTCGGGATGGAGCCATGGTACAGGTCGTTTACCTTGCATGCAGCCAACAGGGTTCCCAGAGAACATCCAGGAGTAATTCGTGAGTGCAGTCAAGAGCAACCTCTGTGCGTCACTGGGTATGTTCCCCACCCTCCACAAAAACAAAAAACTCATCTCTAGTCGGAGAGACAATACAAAGGTTAAGGTCCTTCTCTGCGTTACGTGTAGCCCCACAATCCCCAGTCGCCACACGGGCACTATCTGGGGTCACCGCTGAGCACAGAGCCTGAAGTAAGATCTAGGTAACTAGGGTGCGGCCCAAATCCCCACCTTACTCCCACCCTACAAAAGACAAGAAACACTTTTAGATGGGAAGCTAATAATGCACATATAAAACTAAGGCAAACCATTGTAGAATCAGTCAAGAGAAAGAGAACTGGCACCAAAAAGGTGTTACAGAAGTTCATAGGTAAGAGGGAGAAGAGTCAGGAAGGCTGTCTGGAAAATTGAGAGGATCTCTCTAGAACTGTTGGAAGACCAGAGTCCTTCAAAATATAACTTCCAAGTGAGCACATGTGCTAAGTCAATGTGTTAAGACACTGAATGAAGATGACCATGGCTATTAAGGATGCTGGAAATGTTAGATGGAGTATAAATCTGGATTGTATTCAATGATATTTTCACTAAGTAGCTACCTGAACTCACCAAGTTGGAGATTAAGAAGGAATTAGGGATCAAGAGATTGCCAACATCTCCGATAGCCCAGCGGGTAGGGCGTTTGCCTTGCATGTGGCCAGCCTGTGCCGGCCCAGGTTCGATCCCTGGCATCCCATATGGTACCCCAAGCACCGCCAGGAGTAATTCCTGAGTGCAGAGCCAGGAGAACCCCTGAGCATCGCCGGGTGTGACCCAAAAAGCAAAAAAAAAAAAAAAAGAGAGAGAGATTGCCAACATAAATTAAATGGAGGGGTATTGGAGAACCGCTGGGTTCCCTGACCAAATCCAGAAGAAGGGTATAGGGACCCCCTTCTGCCCCCGGGGATCAGTGGATGGCAGACAGAAAGACACAAGAATTCAGCAGTTTCAAAAGGCTTTATTCACACTTGTTCTGGTATACAATCCAGTAACAGGAAAACCCCAGACTTTCGGTTCCTGACTGGGCCGGGCCACGTGTAGGTTTAGAATCCTAGGCCAAGATGGCAGCTACCACGTGCTAAGGCACAAAAGGGAAGAGAAGAGAGAGCAGAGGCAATGGAGAGAAGGAGAGCAGAGGCAAAGGGCAAAGAGGAAGAGCTAAAATGGCCCTAGGTGCCCTTTTCTCCTAGCTTACTTTATAGATAGAAGTCTGCCAAAAAAAACTTCCAGCCCAGTCCATCGTGGGCTGGTCTATCTAGAGAGGAAGTCAGGTAATTGACCATATTGAAATACAGATCTCCAGATGGGCCTATGGCTCAAAATTCACAGTGCCAGAGCTGACTCCCTGAGATACAGTCTCCCTAGCAGAGCAGGGGAGGGGCTGCATCTCTGAACCAGAAAGAAGTTCAGAATGTAATTTGTAGAGAATTGCATTAATACTCTTACCATGAATATAGCCAGCTGATTCCAGACTCTAGTTCCCACTAAGGTCCAAAATCCTTCAGAATAATTCACTTTGGCACCACCTTTATAATTAGAGACAACTTTGCTGAATTTGCTCCTCTTTGAATTAGGAGGACTGATTACATTATGGTTGATCCAACTCGGTCAAGTATTCTTAGAATATCTACTTATCTGTCCCTTGTGGGGACCCGTGGGAGTAGGAAAAACATTGAACTGGGGCAAGCAAGATTCATAAAAAGAATATTTGTGCATATAAAATCATGAAATCAATCCAATTCTCCTTAAGTTCCCATTGTGTCTGCTCTGGAGACTTCCTAAAGGCAGGAAGTAGCTCTTCACATAAGCTAAGTGTAACTCGAGCCTAGAGCTCAGTAGGGCATGTCACCCAACAGAGGGACTGGTTAGTACAGTGGCTGAACTGGGTTCAATCCCTGAAGCCCCATATGGCCCCTTGAGCGGATCAGGAGTGATCCCCAGGGGCCGGAGTGATAGCCCAGCAAGTAGGGCATTGCCTTCCCAGAGGCTGACTCCGGCCCAGGTTTGATCCTCGGCATCCCATATGGTCCCTCGAGCACCACCAGGGGTAATTCCTGAGTGCAGAGCCAGGAGAAACCCCTGAGCATTGCCGGGTATGACCCAAAATGCAAAAAAAAAAAAAAAAAAAAGAGTGATCCCTGAATGAAAAGCTAGGAGTTAACCCTGAGGACTGCCAGGCATAACCTAGAAAACAAAACAAAGAAACAACAACAACAAAAAAAGGAAACTCTAGAGCTGCCCTGGTGAACTGTACATGATGAGGCTGATTAGACTAGCAAAGACTGGAAAGGCCAAATGGTAGTAACAAATCACCAAAGACAAAGGGAGTGAAGTTTATGTCACATATAGTAGAATCATGATTATTACTGGTATTTGGCATATCAAATATGACACGGGAGGCTTGCCTGGCTCTGCCGTGTGGGTGGCATAATCTTGTAGTCACCTCTAAATCCAGCATTTATTGATGAACTGTGCAGCCAGAGCTGTGCTATAATAGGCTCTTCTGCTGGGTGGAGTTCTGACGAGAGGGAAGTCCAGATGTGGAAAATGGCGGCCCTCATGGAGTGGGGTCGTCTGGCTTGTTGAGGCAATAATAATAATGATAATAATAATGATAATAATAATGATGATGATGATGATGATGATGATGATGATAATAATAATAATAATAATAATAATAAAACCTCATTCCCATGACCTGATGGAATGGTTTGAGGCTCTTTATATTCCTGGAGCAAGCAGATGCCCTTGGGCTCTACTAGCATGAGACAGGACATATGGAGATGTTACTGGTGCCTGCTCAAGCAAATTGATGATGAGAACGGGAAGACAGTAATACAGTGATAGTAGAATCAAAGCACACATGGGCCGGAGCGATAGCCCAGTGGGTAGGGGCGTTTGCCTTGCACGCGGCCAGCCTGTGTCGGCCGGGTTCGATCCCGGCATCCCATATGGTCCCCGAGCACCGCCAGGAGTAATTCCTGAGTGCAGAGCCAGGAGTAACCCCTGAGCATCGCCGGTGTGACCCAAAAAAAAAAAAAAAAAGAAGAAGAAGAATCAAAGCACACAAAGAATAACCTATATCAGTGATCTTCAACCCAGTGGTCCATGGGTCTGGTTGTTGCAGGACTCCTCTAAGAGCCTCTGCATCTGCCCTGGATTGCCTCCCTGCCGGTCACTTCATAGATAGGGGGATAGTCTGAATGTGGCAGTCTTATCTGACCATGTATTCTGTACTGGCTGGTATAAATATTCTCTCATGCTACCACAATCATAGTGGGACTAGCTAGATTTTACCAGCATATTTGCCTGGCCATGTTGGATCTCTAAGTAATTAGACCAGAGAGAAATGCTGTTTGCCTCCAAGCAAGCAAGCATGGCTCCCTGATAACTCAAAGGCAACTAAAATACAAAACTACTGTGAAGTAGAAGAGACTCTTGTGAAGGCTTGGAGAAATATTTAACTGGCATTAGTATTAGTCTTTGGTACAGAGACATGCCATCTCAGAAACCCCTTCTCTACCCTATAAAGGCATTTCCAGGCAAATCTTGGCTCAAAACATTAGCATATAATAGAGCCTAGGTGAGGTGCTGGGATAAATTACCTAAGGGCATTTGACCCTTCCTGCTTCTAATAATAGTGAGGGGTCTAAGTTGCAGGGGTATAGAACCAGCCTGCTTCCTCTCTCTCTCTCTCTCTCTCTCTCTCTCTCTCTCTCTCTCTCTCTCTCTCTCTCTCTCTCTCTCTCTCTCTCTCTCTCGGCTCTCTCTTTTGTGAGCTCGCACCCTTCTTGAGAGTCTAGTCTTTTTCTCCTTTTTACAGGGCCTTAACACATGGTGACCACCATCTTGGCCTACACATGTCTGGGGTTCTAGCTGGGAATCCTAAGCACAGGGTTTTTCCTATTGCTGATTTGTATGCCTGAATCTGTGATAAGTAAAGCATTTTAAAACTGCATTGGATTCCTGAGTTTTCATCCATTCCCCACTGGCTTCGGAGGTAGATGGGAACTCACTTCCCGGCATTGTTGGGGACCCCGGTGGCGCCTCCCAGACATCTGGTGAACGGCTATAGCATAGAAACATAGAACATTGAAGAAAACATAGGCAAAATCCTCTACAACATCGAAGCTAAAGGCCTCTTCAAAGATGAAACACTACTAACAAAGCAAGCAGAAACAAAGATAAGTAAAAGGGACTATATGAAACTAAGAAGCTTCTGCACGTCAAAAGAAAGTCACCAAAATACAAAGAATACAAAGACAGCTCATATATTGGGAAAGAATATTTACCCAATTCCCATCTGACAAGAGGTTAATCTCCAAGATATATAAATCACTGATAGAACTTTACAAGAAAATAACAGCCAGCCCAATCAAACAATGGGAAGAAGAAATTAACAGAAACTTCCTCAAAGAAGAAAGTCAAATGGCCAAGAGGTATATGAAAAAATGCTCTTAATCACTCATCATCAGGGAGATGCAAATAAAAACAACAATGAGATATCATCTCACACCACGAAGACTGGTACACATACAAAAGGGCAAGAACAACCAGTGCTGGAGTGGATGCAGGAGAAAGAGACTCTCATTCATTGCTGGCAGGAATGTCAACTGGTCCAGCCCTTTTGGAAAACAATATGAACATTCCTCCAAAAACTAGAAATTGAACCTCCATATGACCCAGCAATACCACCCCTGGGAATATACCCTCGGGACCCAAAAACACACAGCAGAAATACTATCTGAAATTCCATGCTCATTGCATGGAGCATTCTAATAGTCAGAATCTGGAAACAACCTGAGTGCCCAAGAACAGAAGACTGGATAAAGACACCACGGTACATCTACACAATGGAATACTATGCTGCTGTTAGGAAAAAATGAAGTCATGAAAATTGCCTATAAATGGATGCACAGACTGTATCATGGTGAGTGAAATTAGTCAGAAGGAAAAGGGCGATATAGAATGAATGCATTCATTTGTGGAATATAAATAAAAATTATGAAACTAATATTGAAGGCCAGGCAAAACAGAGATCAAGATTTGTCAATGATTGGAATCTACCACAAGTGTGTGTGGGACAGAGGTTAACTAAGATAGAGAAGGGACCAGTTTGCTAACAATAGTTGTAAATGGTAACACTAGTCTAGAACTGAGTATTGAAAGTAGGCAAAGGTATATGCATGATAATCCTGTGTATATACTGAAAATCACAATGTGCAAAAGGGGAGAGAGAGAGAGAGAGAGAGAGAGAGAGAGAGAAGTACCTGCCACAGAGGCAGATGGGGTGGGAAGTGATACTGTGGACATTGGTATTGGAAAATGTGCACTGGTGGAGGGATGAGTGCTGAAATACTGTATGACTGAAACCCAAACATGAACTAATTTTTAACTTTCTGTCTCACAGTAATATAATAAAATTAAAAAAGAAAAACTGTCTTGGTTATAACTACTGATCCATGCATGCCAGTCCACACAGCCACAGCTTTAGAAGGTTAAAGAGGGGACTAAGCTATAATACAATGCATAAAGCATTTACCTTGCAAGCAACTTGCCCCTAGTTTGATCCCAGTATACCATATGATCCCCCAAGCACCAGCAGGAGTGATTCCTGAGTGCAGAACCAGGAGTAAGGCCTGAGTACTGCTGGAGGTAACCCTCAAATTTTTTTTTTCTTAAAGGTTGAAGGATGATGATCTAAATCCCACAGACTAACTACATTAGTAAATTGATCCTGGCGTTTCTGGAAGTGAAATTGATGGGAAGATGACAAAAATTTTTATTTACTTGTATATGCAGAAAAGTTCTTGGTCGCATGAACAAAAATCTAGCTTGAATGTGATCGAAACCAAATTCATCCCTTCCGTTTCTAGATGAGTAATTTTACAAATCCAGACAGCTTGGATAAAGTTAGTCTATACTGATTTGAATATTAGTCTTCTCAGGAATAAAGCTGTCAAAAACTTTATACTGTTAATCTTTCTTCTAGACTTCCCAAAAGGATATAAGATCTTCTACCGGGTAACTATATGCTGAAGAAAAGAAAATAATCAGGAGTGAAATACACATCATTGTAGCAAGAACGGGAATATGGGGGAGATGATTAAATTAAATTCAGTTTCTTAGAAACAATATTACTACTAATATTAGCAAATATTGCTACTAATATTATCAAACAACAGACGTATTTTGACTCTCTCTGCTTTTCTTACTTTTCTGTGTGACTTTAACCCAAGAGTGTTGCCTTGTGTTTAAGCTCTAGACATTGTAATATGTAAAAGATATGTGTAATGACAACCCTTTAATGTATGTTCTGTAATCCATAGTCTGGAGGGGAAGGAAAAGAGAAAGAGAGAGAAATGGAAAGAAATAAAGAACCTGCCATGGAGGAGGGCTGGGGAGGGGGAAGGGAACCGGGACGTTGGTGGTGGGAGATGGGCACTGGTGGCGGGATGGGTGCTGGAACACTGTATGACCAAAACCCAAATATGAACTTTTTGATTGTACATCTTTGTAATTGTAAAAATAAAAATTTTTTTTAAAAAAATAAACAGGCAAATAAACAAAAAGAAAAAGATATGTGTAAAAAAGGGCAATGGAGAGCAAATGATAAGGGCTATTCTTTTGATTGATATTTTTAATTGAAATATTTTAAAATATTTTTCTCATGAATAGTATCAAATAGAGTAACATCACAGATGCCAATACAACATAGAATCCTAGTACTACTAGCAAAATTTACAACAGCTTTTCTGTTTAAACGATACTTATCTATATAATATCCTAATGGACAATAAATATTAAACACTATTGCTGCAATTTGTAGGTACACTAAAGGTGAGAAAATGTATGCTTAATAATAGATAAATTTCAGGATGGGATATAGCCAGCCTATTGTAAGTAAGACATATTTCTACCAAGTGGCAAAGCCATGATTACAGTCCCAGGCACTGTATAACCACCTTCCACCCCTTTCTGATACAATAGGTGTGGCCCTGGTAACAATGGAGAAATTCTAAGTATGGTACTTATTTGTATAAAAAATTATGAGGATCTCTTATAAGATGACCGATAATATTTTATATTTATGGATGGTACATGCCTGACCCTGATCTACATAATTGAAACATATTCATCTCCACAACCCAACTGTTATTACCATTTGTCAGATGAGATCATTGAAGTACCAAAGAGGTTGGGACTTGCCCAAGATCACAACCACAGGAAAGTGCAAAGGAGAGGTTTGAATGAGGAAGTCTGGCTGGCCTGTCCACACTCTATCCACAATGATAGACTCTCTCACTAGGAAAAAAAAAGCGTTTGTGATGCCCGAATTAAAATATAATTTTGTGCTTCACATAATGGAAATTACACTTAGATAGCATGGCATTTATAGCTCTGCTGTTTCAGACACAATATCCACCAACATAAATATTCCCTTAGCTTTCATTCCCAGACATGAGTGAGAAAAATAGGATGCAATAATTACAACTTTTACATAAAAATATTTTTTTATCTCCACTTCTAATTTAAACTCTTTAATGGCAAATGCCATGTCTTATTCATCCTTCCATCCTCTGGCCAGAGTGTTACTAGAATGAATATTCTAAATGGGGGATCTTATACTTGACAACCTTATTGATTTATTTCTCCAGTCCCTGCAAACTCTGAGTATGGCGGTGATAGATCTTCATGAGAATTCCCATCAAGTTGCATGGCTAAAATCAAATAGGAAATATTCTCATTGAGAACAATAGCAACGCTTAAACAATTCTGGGAAATTTAATTGTCTAGAGAAGATATTTTCTTTAAAAAAAATAAACTTGAATGAATTGGAGAAAAGAAATCTGTCTTAAACTCAGGAAATAACATCAGACAAAGTGAAGGCACTCATTTGTTAAGGCCTAGACTAGGAAGTTGGTTCTGTTTCAAATACCTCAGATAATAGCCATGCCAAAGGATGTTATCATCCTTTAGGCTAAATAAGTAATACAAATAATCTTCCTTTTGTAATGCATATTGTCTAAAAGCTATAATAGATAATACATGGGAAAGTGTGGGCAACGCACAAACATGCAATCCTGAGATACCCCTAACTACTGCTGCATCTTTATCTCCTGATAATTAATTAGTCTCTGCTAAAGATCTAGCACTCAAAATGAGTTTATATGATCTAAATCATTGAGGAAGGGTGCCTTAAATTAATTCTATATTAAGATCTACCACTTAAGGCCAGAGAGATGTTTCCAGAGGCTAGAGTGTATGCTTTGCATGTAGGTTCTATCCCCACATCACATGGCCTCCTCATGACACAAGGACTGCTCTTATCCTTCGACACTCAGGTCACTAGCAGCACAGAACCAGAAGCAGCCTTCAATCATTGCTGGGAATGGGTCCCTAAACAAATTAAACATCAACAACAACAAAAGATATACCACCAAATCTTTTAACCAGTTTTTGTCTCAATTTACCTCATGCAACGTAAGGACATTTAGTAACACATCTCTCCCCTCAGAATCAGCTCAGTTAAATTGTCTTGTAAACAGAAATAAGAGCATGCTAACTGATCTTCAGAATGAAGCTTGCCACTGGGTTGGTGTTGGAAGACAGGCCTATCTAGCTTGGGAGCTTTGTTGTTTTATCCACTCACAGTTTAATCTATTCACATGTTCTTAAGCCAGGGTTCATACTAATGAGATCTCTCTTCTATGTAAACACTGGTGGAGGGTGTGGCAATTATAGAAGTCACCATGACTCTGAATAACTTCTGACTTATTATTATACATCTACTAAGATTTCTATGTTATCTATATTGGGCATAGCTCCTCTTTATACCCACTGGACCCAACATGGGACAGTTAGAATTTACCAGGAGACTACCACCCTGGCTATGTTGAGACTATCGTTTAAGATTATAGAAAGGATCATATTTTCTATAATGTATAGACATGGGGCAGAGCTGCTACTGTTACTGGCTCTCCATGTGCCCAGCTGCTCACGAGGCGCCCAGGAGGGATGGTGGGTTCTAGCCCTGGCCCGCCACCCCAGCAGAGCCTCACAACAAGCCAGACGACCCCCACTCCATGAGGGCCTCCATTTTCCACATCTGGACTTCCTCCTCGTCAGAACTTCACCCACAAGACCAGCCTATCACAGCCGGGCTCATCGAGATCCACCCTGCAGCAGTTTCTTTTAAATCCGGCCCAGGTATGCTGATCCAGAGACTCACAGATATGGGGCAGAGCTGCTACTGGCTCTCCCTGTGCCCAGCCGCTCACGAGGCGCCCAGGAGGGATGGCAGGTTCTAGCCCTGGCCCGCCACCCCAGCAGAGTCTCGCAACAAGCCAGAAGACCCCTCACTCCATGAGGGCCTCCATTTTCCACATCCGGACTTCCCCCTCGTCAGAACTCCACCCAGCAGACCAGCCTATCACAGCCCAGCTCGGCCACACGATTCATCAATACATGCTGGATTTAGGGATGACTACAAGAGTATCTACCCACACGAAAGAGCCTGGCAAGCTACCCGTGTCATATTTGATATGCCAAATACCAGTAACAATTATAGACCTCATTCCCGTGACCTGATGGAATGGTTTGAGGCTCTTTATGTTCCTGGAGCAAGCAGATGCCCTTGGGCTCTACTTGCATGAGACAGGACATATGGAGCTGTTACTGGTGCCCGCTCGAGCAAATCGATGAACAGGAAGACAGTGATACAGTGACAGTGATCATACTAGTTTCCCTCAAGCAGGCAAGTGTGACCCTTTCGGTATACAAAGAACAATATACTCAGAATCACCCTGGTGCAGTTAATAAATAAGAAGGACCTTGTGGGTACCACCATCTAGATTACATGAAACCCATGAAATTAAGATTTATTACTTTATACCAGTCACCACTCTCTCTCCAGTGTTTTACATAAGAGATAATCTCGGAAGAAGGGCTTAGACCTTGGTGTAATCCTTTGTTTAGACCTGTAGTAGGGTGTGGAACCACCCTTCTACACTCTTCTACTATCTAGAAGAGGTTTAGGATTCTTTGTTGATAGGACCATCCCTGAAGTTAAGATTACTTTTGTGTATATAAGGGGACTGACTTGATGTACTGCTCTCCTCTTTGGTAGGACTCCTCTTTGTGGGGCTTCTCTCTGGTGTCCCACAAAGAATCCTCTTTGTGGGACAAATCCTCTTTGGTAGGAGACTTGGGCTCTCGTGTATGGTCTAAGTTCTGGCCAGAGCTAGAGGTCTTCCATTATATTGAACTGCAGTGGTAGAGCTTGAGAAAGTTTAGAAAAAAAAAAGAGTTCTTGACATCTGCATGGTTTTTGAAAAATAAAAAGTATTTCATCATCAACAACAACAAAAGAAATAAAAGTCTTTTGGAACTGCGCCAAACTCATGAGTTTTCATCTGTTCCCCAGTGGCTTCCTTTGGAGGTAGAAGAGAACTTCTGTCCTGATACTGTTGGGGACCACAGCGACTCCCTGACAAGTTGGGGGGGGGGGAGGTAGGTCAGGGAAAGGAACAACGGTGAGGGAAATGGTCACTTGGAGAAGGACAGAGTGCTAAACAAAGATAAAAAGTGTCTTCTGGATGCAGGTTGGGGGTGGAAGTTAAAGTTGAAGGGAAGAGGATCCAGGTGAAGGAATTGGTGTGGAACATTGCATGCCTGATACTCAAACATTGATGATTTTTAACTGTTTAACTGGTGTTTCATTTTTTAAATAGTCATGTAGACCAAAGCAAGCCCCTTCAATTGTCACTCTCTGTTTATACACTTCCTCTCTAACTTCCAACAAGAAAGAAAAACTGTCCTCTCAGTGACTCTCAAGATTAATTTAACCCCTTGGACATTTCATGTATCACTTCCACAATATAGGGTTGACCTCCTCACTCCCATTCCATCTTTAATCTTTACTGTCTTCTATGATCCCTGACAAATCACTTTGTTTCTCACAGTTCTCCACCAGAAAAAGATGAATTGCCACCATAATATGTAGCAAGCTCAGCAACCTTAGGTATTTTTTTCCTCTGACTTCCACTTTTCCTCTCTCAGTAATAAAGAGAACTCAGTCAACCTTCATTTTACTACACCACTTCTCCAACAACTGTATTCCATGTTGTCTGTTAGGTGTGTATCACTGTATCCTGCTTCCCGTCAAGATTTGCTCACATCCCCAGCCAAAATCAATTAAGAATCATTTTGCCAGTTAAATGCAAGTGCTTGTCCACAATGTGTAAGACAAGGGGAGAGAGAGGAGGGAGAGAGAGAGAGAGAGAGAGAGAGAGAGAGAGAGAGAGAGAGAGAAGGAAAAGTCTGGGGGAAGGGAGGAGGGAATCTGGGAACATTGGTGGTGGGAAATGTGCACTGGTGCAGGGTGGGTGCTAGAACATTGACTTAAACCCAATCATGAACAGCTTTGTAATTATATAGCTCATGGTGTATAGTAATAAAATCAATCACTTCACTTGTATCACTTGTCCTCCTGTTGTTCATCGATTTCCTGGAGGCGGACACCAGTAACATCTCCATACGTCCTGTCTCATGCTAGTGTAGCCCAAAGGCATCTGCTTGCTCCAGGAACATAAAGAGCCTCGGACCATCCCATCAGGTGATAGGAATGAGGTCTCTAATTGTTACTAGTATTTGGCAGATCAAATACGACATGGGTAGCTTGCCAGGCTCTGCCATGCAGGTGGGATACTCTTGTAGTCACCTCTCATCTCATGCATTTATTGATGAACTGCATGGCGGCAAAGTGGCCACACAAGCTGGGCTTATAATCAGCTCTTCTGCTGGGTGGAGCTCTGATGAGTTTATAACTTTCTTTAGATGACTCATAAGCATAAGCAATAACCTTGAAATCCATAATATACTGTTTTTATAATCCTACCAGAGTTATAATTTATCTGCACTCTGTGATAAATATATTTCACTATTTCTGTTCTTCAATGGAAGTGCTTAGAATAATAGAGGTAATGTTAATTTTGTTTATATTTTAATTCAAACCTGATTGAATTAACTTTTGAGAAGCAGTTGCTCTGAAATTTTTTAAAGATAACTCATAATATACTTTTCACCATCATATTAAATCAAGTAAATGAATTCATGGCAAATTTTCCAAATAGCATAATCATAATTCTACAATCATATGCTTAATTTTACATGTTATTATTATAGATACGCCTTTACATTATTCTAAGCATTTTAGCAAGTATTACCACTCCACATTATAAAACTCCACTTACATCAGTATATTAAGAAATCTGCATTTCCTCATGCTATAAAATATCCCTTTGATGTACGCAAAATTGTCAGAATATTAATCTTACATATATAATAACAATTATGCTTTAGTTACCACTTTGACTCTTTAATATATTTCTGTGTCAAGAATCAAACTCAGGGCTTTATATTTACTAGTCATGTACTTTATCCACAAACTACATTCCTAGCTATAGTAATTCTAGTAATTCCTAGCTATAGAAGCGCTATTACAAGCCCGGCTCGTCAGAGTCCCACACTACAGCTGTCTTTTTTCAAACCCAGTCAGATATGCCTGGTCCAGAGACTCAGATCCACGAGGAAGAGCTGCTACTAGCTCTCCCTGTGCCCAGCTGATCACAAGGCACCCAGGAGAGAAGGCAGGTTCTAGCCCTGGCCCACCATCCCAGCAGAACCTCACAAGAAGCCAGAGGAACCCCCCACACCATAAGGGCTGCCATTTTCTACATCCAGCTCATCATCAGAATAAATCAATAAATAAATAAAAATAAATTTAAAAAAATAAATGCAAGTGCTTGGAATAAGCTTTTTAGCTTAGTTTCCTTCTTTGGAAACAAGGAGGAAGTCAGATGACTGGATGTCACAGGTGGCTAATAAAACATTAGGAAAGGAAAAGAGGGTCAGATATCATATTACTTTTATTTTGACCAATAAGTTTATTTTAAAAAAGCTTTCACCAACTTCCATCAGTTCTAAAAGATAAATAAAAGACTTCTATGATGATTAAAATAAAGAATAAACTGTGTGACTGAAACCTAATCATGATCAGTTTTGTAATTGTATATCTCACAGTGGTATAAAAGAAATTTTAAAAAAATTACAAAAAATAATAAGCATAACCAATGTGTTAAGGAAGAATAGAAAATGGAGCCGGAGCAATAGCACAGAGGGTTGGACGTTTGCCTTGCACATGGCCCTCCGGGGTTCAATCCCCTGCATCTCATATGGTCCCCGAGCACCACCAGGGAGTAATTCCTGAGCGAATTGCCGGGAGTAACCTGAGGGTCCCCAGGTGTGACTCAAAAAGCCAGACAAAAAGAAAGGAAGAATAGAAAATAGAATCAAATCGGTGCTTGGAAAAATAAGGATAAAAAATAGAATGAAGAATAAATTCAACAAACAGAAAACAGTAATTAATATGGTGGATATTTATTAAAATGTATTAAAAATTAGTTTCAATGTCAATGATCTAAGTGCCTCTATTAGAGTTTGGATTAGAAAAAAAAAGGGGGCCCGGTGCGATAGCCCAGTGGTAGGGCGTTTGCCTTGCAAGCGGCCGTCCTGTGCTGGCCCGGGTTCGATCCCGGCATCCCATATGGTCCCCCGAGCACCGCCAGGAGTAATTCCTGAGTGCAGAGCCAGGAGTAACCCCTGAGCATTGCTGGGTGTGACCCAAAAAGCAAAAAAAAAAAAAAAGGTACTACAAAGGAATTTACATGATAACCCCTAAATGTCTGTAGGGCAAACCACAATGTCTATGAAAAAGAAAGAGAGACAGAAAGACAGACAGACAGACAGAAAGAGAAGAGAAAAATGAATGATATAGAGGCAGGCTGGGGGGAGTGGGGGAGGGAATGTGGGGACATTGATTGTGGAAATAAGAGCACTGGTGGAGGGACGAATGCTGGAAAAATGTATGACTGAAACCCAATCATGAACATCTTTTTAATTGTATATCACACAGTGGTATAATAAATAATTATTTAATTTTAAAAAGAAAAAGGTACTCTTTAAATAGTTTATTTTCTATTATTTAATATAACTAGTTTATTCTATTTTTTTTTTACTTGACTTGTGAAACTTCCATAGTATGTGAGACCAATCTCCAGATGTGCTCATTATGGGCCAACTGAGCCAGTTCCTAAGCCCAAGAGCCCTGTAAACTCCCAGGTGTATGATGTTTTATAGTAAACCTATTAATTTGATTAGGCTTTATGTCATTAAACTGCCTATTTGTCAGGTCCAAACTTGTCTATAATGTTTTAAACTTCAGGTTTGGGTTTCAAGGGACAATACTGAAACAGTGACGGTGATTAGAACAAAATAGTTGGTAGTTAAAATAACATTTAGCAGTTTCTGGGCACACAATGAAAATGTCCCTTCTCTCCTCCCCCTTTGCAGTTGAGTATACAGTCATGATTAGCTCTGGTCAATTGGATGAAAGCAGAGATAATATATGTTATATCTGAGTGGAAGACTTAGAAGTTCATGGTTGACCATAACTCTTCTCTAATACTAATTTTCATAACGGAAATTTTTGTGTGTTTTGCTCTCATTTTTAGTCTATACCTGGCAAGCATAGCTCAGGTGCCACTCCATGAGAGACCATTCAGGATCAAAGCATGTGCTCAGACCATTGATGTGTTTTTCTGATCCTGACATGTCTTGAGGTGGAGTTTCCGTTTGGGTCCCTAAGTAACTTGATTACCAGAGATCTCCCTTTAAACTTCTTGTAGCACGAGGTAACATGAGCAAGCGGGGGGGGGGGGAAACACCTTCAACTGAACTAAGATATTGAGAGTTAAATGCCATTAGTTTCCATAAGCTCATCTACCTCATTCTAATTTTCATCACAAAATTACACTTCAATTCTGAGAGCCCATTACCCCATCTGAAAACTTAAATGGTAGCATGATGTCTCAGATCATGAGTTTTCCATCTGAGACTATTACGAACAATACTTTTTTTTTTTTAAATCTTTTTTGCTTTGTTTTTGGGCCATGCCCAGGGAAATCGGGTCTTATTCCAGCTCCATGCTCAGATCACTTCTGGCAGGGCTTGGTAAACCATATGGGTGCCAGGAACAGAACCTAGCTCAGCTGCATGCAAGGCAAGTGCCCTACCTGCATACGATAGCATCAAAACTCAATTCTTTTGTTGCTGGGAGTACTCCAAATTCTAACAAAATGTGTTCTAATATTTAAAAAGGCACAGTATCTTTCTCCACATCTGTCCCTCTCTCTGTCTCTGTCTCTCTCTCTCTGTATGTGTGTGTGTGTGTGTCTGTGTTTCAAGCCAAAATCACCTTAGAATCAATACCCTTTCTCAAAAACTATTTTATTTCACTGTCTTTTCCAGAAACTCTTCATACGAGACACAGTAAAAAGGCTAAATGCAGGCAGATGTTGGGGCTGATTTCTTTTAAGAAAAAGAAAATCTTTTCTTTTTCCTCTGAAGAGTTTTAACCTGCCCTCAGTTCTCATAAATCAATGAGGTGTTAGGGACTAGATCCCATGCCATGAACAGCATGTTATTTTCAGTTGCAAGTTGATGCTGTTTTAGAGAGGCTGGCAGAACGTTCGTACCTACACAATCTAAGAGCTTTTGCAGATTTTATTGGTGCTGATCTCCCTACTGATCCTACCTACATTATGGCAAGTGAGCCAAAAGAAAGAGTGAAATAACTCCATCAAAATCTCTGAGAAAGAAAACTTTTATTTTATCAAAATCTGCATATGTCTTTCCTCAATTTCCCTTTTGAGCTTATCTGCAGAATCAATTGCAATCTTGGTTAGACAGAATGCAAACTTGAACTTGTGAGAAATTTCTTTCCTATGTCAACCCTTACTGAAGAGATATCTATTTTTTTTATGTGATGTTACTCACTCCTTTCCTTAGCTCCAAAGAGGAAATTTTAGTATCTAAGTAAAAATTGGAATTTTAATGGGACTTCACTCAGTCCCAGGCAAAATTATTGTAGCCACAAAATCTAGCAAGAAAAGCTACAAAATCCCAAATACAAACAGTTTCAAGGTGTCTTCATTTCCTTTTATTTTTTGAGAGGTAGGGGAGACATCTTGGGGCATGCTTAGGGCTACCTCTGGCTCATCAGTCATTCCTGGCAGTTTTCAGGGGACCATGTGTGGGAAACAAAACAGGGCCATTTACATGCAATCCAAGCACCTTACGTTTATACTATATTTCCACACCATTTCCATTCCTTTTCTTTCCTGGTCATAATCTCCAAACCCATAGCCCTTCTTTAAGCTCAGAAAATATCTCTTCCACAAGATGCCTTTGAAAAATCTTCACTGAGGACATTGAGAAGATTAAAATAACTTTTCATCACAGTGTTTTATGGGATTTCAAAGTTTATGAACCTTCTAAATATTCTTAGGAGGAAAAGGGAAACCTTTCTTTCTTTTATTCAACCTACATCCTGGATTATTGATATTCTGATTTGAGCATTAGGACTATCTTGAACCATGAAGACAAGAGCAATACTCCAGGAATAATAAGGCAGAATTGGAATTAGTCTGCTTCCCTGACAAGTTCATGAAATTGCCATATTCTCTCTGGATTGTATATTTTCACTTTTTTTGTTATATCTAACATAAAATAACTAAATCTATTATATGCCAAAACATATTTCCTTTTTTGCTTTTTTTTGGGGGTCACACTGGGCGTGCCCAGGGGTTACTCCTGGCTCTGCACTCAGGAATTACTCCTGGCAGTGCTCGGGAGACCATATGGGATGCCGGGATCGAACCCAGGTCAGCTGCATGCAAGGCAAATGCCCTCCCGCTGGACTATCACTCCAGCCTCTCCATAACATATTTTTTAAATATTTGAGCAGTATTTTGTGTCTCTTTTATTTCTATTTTAAAGTTTCTTAAATAATTTACAATAATGTATATTTTTAAACAAAAAATACTTATTGAAAAGATGTTATTTTTATTCATGAGTAAAAAAAAATTAGAGTTTGGAGAAACTGATGGTGAGCAGGGCACTTGATCAGCATCCTGATCCACCAGGGGCTTAACTCCCACCATCCCTTACGGTCCCCTAAGTTCCATCATGAATGATTCTTGAATGCTGAGTCAGGAATAAGCCCTGACCACCATCAGGTGTGGCACAAAAACACACCACCCCCAAAAAAAATCAGTGCTTGGAGAGCAGTACTGTAGAAACCAGAGCACTCACAAGGAGTCATCTGTGCTCTAACCTATTCTCACTCAGGGGTCTGAGGCATAGCTCTCTCCTGGGCAGGGTTGGTGAAAGGTAACAAAGCAACATTTACCTAGGGCCAGAGAGAGGGCACAAATCCCTGAAGTATATGCTTTTGTATATAAGTGCTCAAAGTTCAACCTCTGGTACCACATAATCCCCTAAGCACCAATACCACTGGAAGTAGCTTCCAAGTATAAAGCTTGGAGTAGTGCCCAAGAACTCCCAAGTGTGGCAACCCAAATAAATAGAAGAAACATTTGTTTATGTCTAGTAGAATATTGAGTAGTTTTGTTACCCAACCATCTCTTCTCAATGGATTGGTATTTCAAAATCTCTCACCAAAAAACCAGAAAGGACATGAGTCCTTTTACTCCTCCACTAGAGAAGAAAAAAAAAAATCTGTGCCTTACTCTGATTCCAATTAGCTTGTTAAATTTTTTTTTCAAGGACCAAATTAGTCACTGAAGTTCAATCAGTCTTCTAAATATCCAGAGTTTGAACTAAAGCGTGAGTTAGTAGTATATGTAGCACCCAGGAAATAGAAGTTTTCTAATGTCTCACATTAAGTTAATAAAAACTAAAGACAATATTAAGAAACTTGATGCTTCTGAGGGCCTGAGTTGGGAGGGCATTTGCCTTTCATGCAGTCATCCAGGGTTCAATCCCCAACATTGCATTTGGTGCTCCAAGTCCACGAGGAATAATTTTTGAGTGCAGAGCCAGGATCCCTGAAACGGGTATGGCCCCCAAAACCAAATAACAATAATAATAATCACTTGTATCACGTGTCTTCCCATTGTTCATTGATTTGCTTGAGCAGGCATCAGTAACATTTCCATACATCCTGTCACATGCTAGTGTAGCCCAAGGGCATCTGCTCGATCCAGGAACACGAACAGCCTCAAACCATTCGTTCAGGTCATGGGAATGAGGTCTATAATTGTTACTTGGTTTTGGCATATCAAATACGACACGGGTAGCTTGCCAGGTTCTGCCACACAGGTGGGATACTCTTGTAGTAGCCTCTCATTTTGTGCATTCATTGATGAACCGTGTGGCCATTTTGCAGCCACGCAAGACAGGCAAAGATCAGCTCTTCTGCTGGGTGGAGCTCTGACGAGCTGTGGAGTCCAGATGTTGAAAATGGTGGCCCTCATGGTGTGGGGTTCCTCTGGCTTATTGCAAGGCTCTGCTGGGATGGCGGGCCAGGGCTAAAACCCACCTTTCCTCCTGGGCACCTCATGATCAGCTGGGCACAGGGAGAGCCAGTAGCAGCTCTGCCCGTGGATCTGAGTCTCTGAATCAGGCATACCTGGGCTTGAAACAGACGGCTATAAGGTGGGACTCTGAGGAGCAGGGCTTGTGATCAGCTCTTCTGTTGGGTGGAGCTCTGACAAGCTGTGGAGTCCGGATGTTGAAAATGGTGGCCCTCATGGTGGCCTCTGGCTTCTTGCGAGGCTCTGCTGGGATGGTGGGCCAGGGCTGGAACCCTCCTTCCCTCCTGGGCGCCTCATGATCAGCTGTAACAATAATAATCATAATCATAATCACTATCACTATCACTATCTTCCCGTTGATCATCTATTTGCTAGAGCAGGCACCAGTAATATCTCCATATGTCCTGTCTCATGCTAGTAGAACCCAAAGGCATCCGCTTGCTCCAGGAACATAAAGAGCCTCAATCCATTATATTAGGTCATGAGAATGACCCAATATAAATGTTAGTGGAATTTGGCATATCAAATACGACACGAGCAGCTTGCCAGGCTTGCCGTGCGGGTGGCATACTCTTGTAGTCACTTCTAAATAAAGCAATTATTGATGAACCATGTGGCCGCTTGGCGGCAGGAGCCAGGCTGTGATAGTCTGGTCTGCTGGGTGGAGTTGTGATGAGAAAGAAGTCCGGATGTGGAAACCGGCAGCCCCCATGGAGTCAGGGGTCGTCTGGCTTGTTGTGAGGCTCTGCTGGGGTGGCAGGCCAGGGCTAGAACCCGCCATGCATCCCGGGCACTTCATGAGTGACTGGGCACAGGGGAGAGCAAGTAGCAGCTCTGCCCCATGTCTGAGAGTCTCTGGTTCAGCATACCTGGGCTGGATTGAAAAAAAGAAAACTGCAGCAGGGTGGGTGTCGATGATCCGGGCTGTGATAGACTGGTCTGCTGGGTGGAGTTGTGGCGCGAAAGAAGTCCGGTGTGAAAACGGCAGTCCCCATGGAGTCGGGGGTCGCCTGGCTTGTTGTGAGGCTCTGCTGGGGTGGCAGACCAGGGCTCTGGCAGCGCTGCTCCTGGAACCTTCTAAGCAGTCCACACTCCTCTTCTGTGGCCAGGGCCCAGGGAAGACAGTCTCCTGCAGATGCAGCATCAAACAGGGCAGCTGCCCACATTGTTCTCTGGAGCCTTCAGGAGGCGCCTGGAAAGATACAGCAGATCCCCACTCAGACCATAATCATAATAATTAATAATAATAGGGATATAAACTCAATAGTAGAGCTTTTTACCATGCAAGTGTGGAGACCCTGGATTTGACTGGGGTAGGGTAGTGGGAGTGGAAGATAGGGAAGGGAAGAAGAAGAAACTGTTGAGGAAAACAAGTGGAGATTTATACCAGGTGGGGGTTAGGAGGAACTACTCCTGGGTCAGTGTGCAGTGGTGGCTTCTACGGGTACTCGGGATTATATGATGAGAAGAACAAACAACGTCCTCCCACATAGAAAGCATGTATACTAGCCCTTCAAGTTATTGTTCTTGTCCTGGTGATTTGCTTTCATATTGGTTTTGGAAAGGCTTTTCTAAGGAAGCAACATTTGAAGTGAGATCTAGGTTAAATGAAGAAAAGCTTCTAACATGGAGAAGACCTTTGATGTTTGTGTGTGTTCACACTAAAAAAAAGCAAAACTATGTACTGGTGTTCAAGATGTGAGAAGTTGGTGTAACTGAATTGAAGGGAAGTGGAGAAGGGACCAAGAATGGCTAAAGTGCAAGATAAGGTTTCAAAGTGAGAATGAGACCTTCTTGAGATTAAAGGTGACTACAAGAGTATCCCACCCGCATAGCAGAGCCTGGCAAGCTACCCATGTTGTATTTGATATGCCAGATACCAGTAACAATTATAGACCTCATTCCCATGACCTGATGGAATGGTTTGAGGCTCTTTATATTCCTGGAGCAAGCAGATGCCCTTGGGCTCTACTAGCATGAGACAGGACATATGGAGATGTTACTGGTGCCTGCTCGAGCAAATCGATGATCAACGGGAAGACAAGTGATACAAGTGAATAATATTAAAGAAACTTCCTGCTTTAATCTTTGAGGACCTATTTAGTCTCTCAGCTCTAGCTCTAGGTCTTTCAAGAGGGAATTGTCAATTATCCTCCCTGGGTACCAAAGAAGTGAGGAGGTGCCAGCAGAGATTTCTCTAATGAGCAATAAGCAGAGTAGGAAGGAGCTCTGTGGCCTTGCCATAGCATGTTACTCTGCTGTGTAGACAAGTCCCCAGAGGAGGAAGGAGACAGACCTAGTGATAGGCACTTACTTTCAGTTTCATAATTTCTCATGCTCCTATATATAGCTTTCTCTAGTCACCAGCTGAAATTTATTTAGTTTGACTATTGATTTTATTACTCATCTACTTCACATGGACTTAGTAAAATCTTCAACTATACATACTCTATAAGAACTCTGCTTATAGAGAGCTGCTACTGGCTCTCACTGTGCCTAGCCGCTCATGAGGCGCCCGGGAGGGATGGCAGGTTCTAGCCCTGTCCCACCACCCCAGCAGAGCCTCACAACAAGCCAGACGACCCCCCCGACTCCATGAGGACCTCCATTTTCCACATCCGTACTTCCCCTCGTCAGAACTCCACCCAGCAGACCAGCCTATCACAGCCCGGTTTGCGCTGCCACTTGCGCCACGCAGTTCATCAATAAATGCTGTATTTTGAGATGACTCTTCTTTGTCTTCTTCTTCCCCTGTTAGTCACAATAAATCCAAATCAGACACAGTAACTCATAAATTCAAATCTTCTGATGGCTCTGGATTTTGTATATAAGAGAAATATTGCTTTTTTACTTTCCTTTACATCCTTTGCATATTTTTATTTTAAAGTAACATCCTAAGACAGTTAATGCTATTCTTTTGTAATATAGTAGTTCACTGACTCTGAAATATTTACTCCCTGTGCATCTGTCATATTTACTTGACTTAAGCCTCAATTGCCCTTAGATTTACCTTAGTTCCTTATGCCCCAAAAAGTCCCGCTGAGGGACTTGGATGGGGCCCAGGGCAAGCCGTAAGCTACCCTGGCATTGACATAACGGCCTAAGCACCATTGTTAAGAGCAAAGTCATGGGACAAATTTTGTCATGACCCAAAAAAGAAGTAACCGAATAAGGACACTGTTGGGGTTAGTAAAACTAGCCTGGCCTGAGGACTGTAATTGGGCTATACAGCAACATGTCCCCAGGAATAACCACTGTCTATCATGAGTCCAGAGAGACCATTTTAAGCTTAATCTAGGGTATAGGTAAAAGTCTTTATCTCTTACTGTGCTTACACAAAGTAACTAGAAATAGTATTAAGAAGTAAATTTATTGTGATTGCTTAAATGGATTACCAATTAAGGGAAGGAGAAGAAGGCAATACGCCCTTAGAGCCCTTGGGACTCTCCTAGAAGGAATCCTGAGTGCTGAGCCCTTAGATGGAATTCAGTCCTTGGAAGACTCTCCTAGAATAACTTCTCCTGAAAGGGGCTTTGCATCTGCTCACTGTTTATGTTAATATACAACCACATCTATGTGTAAATTCTGCCCGCCAACCCTTCTGGATTTCTCTGTGATAATCCGGTTAACTTGAATAAACAACCATTGATCACCAGCCAGTGGCCCTATTCCTTCTCCACCAGTAGGGGTATGGTCAGTACACCAAATGTACCAGGGACCCCAGTCACTGGGATGGTGACTCTGACTCATACATCTACAAATGGTGCCAGAATAGGGGACGCCCCAGAACTCCTACAAACCAGCATATAAAACTAGGCATACTACATAAAAACTACCTTTCAGGGTCTGAGAGATAGGACAGTGGGTAAGACACTTGCCTTGCAAGTGACCAACTCCAGTTTGGTCCCTGCCACTGCATATGGTACCCCTGAGCATTGCCAGGAGTAACCCTTGAGCACAGGGCCAGGAGTAAGCCCTGATAACTATTGGCTTGGGCCCTCCCTGTAAGAAGAAAAACTGTATTTCACAATTCTTTTGATGATATGGCAGATTAAGGAAATACTTTTTTGGGATTTTTGTAAGGTGTACTTTACTCACTCAAAATAGGTAGGGGGAAAATAGCAAAAACAAACATGTTTTTCAAAGTAAAAACTTTCAAAATAGAAAATCACTCACCTGGATCCTCGAGAGAGTGGCATTAAATTCTAAAAGTAATAAACTAAAGATAGTATCGAGTTGTAAACAGCATCAGCATCCTAAGAGAAAAAAAAAGATGCTCATAATATTAAATACTGAATTATAAACTAAATTTTTATTAGATGCCAAGACATGCAAAAATCGTTTACATCAAGAAAAGAAAATAAAAAGAAAAATTCATTCTTCTCCTACAATGACCTACTTCTCATACTCTTGGATTTTATACTGTTCAAATATTTTATAAAGCCACTCCCAGTGGTTCTGAGGCCACTTCCATGGTACTCAACCCCAGGTTGTGGGCCTGACTTTGGCTTGGGAGAGATACGGCACTGCTCAGGCCCAGTGCATTAGGGGTTAGCAGGACAACACCCCATTCAAGATTTAATCCAGGACCCCACACAACCTAAGCATGTCCCTCCACTACTAGAGCTATCTCCCTCGCCCCACTGCATCGTTTATTTTTAGTGAAAAATGTACATACACAGTTCAACTCAGAGGATTATTTTCCTAGCCATCTTATAAATTGCAACCTGTTTTTGATAAACAGAGTTTTCAATGATCTTTAATATTATCTGAAATGTCAAAACATATATTCAGCTTAAAATAAAACAAAGCGCTTATTAAAATTGAATATGCTTATCAAACTACATATTCTATCTCCCTTCCCCAGAAGGTGCTATTAAGCACTCTCCAAACATATATAGATATTTAGGTGCTATATAAGCTGATTTAATGACTTCCAAGATGTCACTGAAACCTTTCAAGAACACAAAGATTCAATCAAAGGTGACATGCCAGATTCTAACGTCAAATAGAAATACTTAGATGGAGTGGGCAACAGAAGGGAGAGGTTACAGACCAGAAAAAAAAAAAAGACATTAAATGTAGGATAGGTCTTCTTCACTGTGAACCAACTTTTACTTAAATCCCTAAGTGTATGCACAGGCACCAGGGATCACACCCAGGGCCTTGGACAAGTAAAGTAGCAGTGTACCACTGAACTACTCTCCTGGCCATCACTGAACTCTCAGTATGATAATACGGTATAGTAGCTATATAAATTCATCCCCCACCCCAAGCAATTACTACAGCTACTAAATATGAGAATTGCTTTATAGAGATCTTGGTGGCCAATTAAGACTCTTTTAGGCAAACATTTGATGGATAATGCCAATGAAGGGCTAAAGGCTTTTAAAAAACTTATGAAAGAATCATGGTTTGAAACATGGATAAAATGAAACAAAAACCTACCCCAAATTCTGATGACAGAATAAGTACTTTTCCTTTTGCTGTTAAATCTTTATAAAGTGCATCTATTTCAGCATGATATAATTGTGTTCTTTCTTCTGTGGTTTGAGTTTCTACAGAAAATAATATATTGACACCCTAAAAATATAAGAATGTGTGTCAAACAAAAGTATTATACTAATCAAAGAGACTAACACAAAAGTTAAAAAGAAAGAGCAAATTTGGCAAGCTGACGTGGCATAAGATACAAATGTTTATCTATATCTATATCTATATATCTATGTCCATATAGATATATTGATATATATAGATTATATATAGATATAGACGTGTATATATATACAACCTTAAAATGTATTCTTCCTTCCTACATACAAATGAGTCATGCTTCATAAAATTCATTTTCCACAAAAATATGGCATTTCTCTCAGTCTAACTATATGTTCCTATGTGAGCTTACCACCAGAACATAGTATATAACTATCTTACAAGAAGGCAATGAATAGGGTGAAAAGATTGCTAAGATGCTATACTCCAAGGAAAGAAATTTTATGTAATTTTTATTTAAGAACTCCATTTCTGCCTTATAATTTAATCTAGAGAAAAATATATATAATGGGGGTTGCCAGGAAGAATACATTTCCACATTAATAACAAATCCTAATTTTTTA